>CM067478.1:34689346-34785844 GCA_034552555.1 Semaprochilodus insignis
TCTGTAGGTCACTTGAGGTCATCTTACGGTGGTTAAGTGACATTGGAATGAGGTGGCGCTCATCACGGTCAGTAGAGAGTGGTTTAGGCCCTCTGCCAGTCTGTAGCTGTGTTGTCCTGTGTGTTTGCTGCTTGACCTTGTTCTTATGAACCAGACGCTCACTGTATCTGCCAGTAAGGCTAGAACCGAACCTTCTGTTTCTCACTAAGAACCTGCTGTACATGTGGAGATGCTGATTTAAGAAGAAACTGGAGTGGTCTCTTATTTATTTCCAGAGCTGTATATATATATATATATAGAGAGAGAGAGAGAGAGGGAGAGAGAGAGAGAGATGTTTTAACTTTTGCAATATGCTAAATTCAGTGTAGAGATGTGTTATCATAGTATCAGAGGCCTGCAAATGATTGTATTTCATATATTTCATACAGTATAATATTTCTTGTATAGGTGGCTATTTTGCATTTCACACCAAAATAAACCAAGACAGTAAAGTCCTATCCAGATATACCAAAACACAACATTATGCCATAATAATAATGATCCAAATTTGAATTGTATGCAAAAACATTGAATTTTTGACCATATCGCTCAGCCCTGCCATATACTTTCATATCATACCTTGCTGACATTTCTTCACTTCCCTCCATTAGACAGTTCATTAGGTAATGGGATTGAAAGCTCCTCTACTTCCTGTCATTTATAGTAAGTGCTGAAGCAGTTACAGTCATTACAGCAGACTCAGCTCCTGCTGGCCACCAGGCTATATTCTTTCACTTGCGTTGGCAGCAGCATCTCTCTGTCAATGTACGTACAGCTCCAGCCTTAACATCGACCTTTCGCCCTCCTTGACCTTTGGCCTTGGTTGTTTTTGATTCGAGGCACTGAGCCGTCCAGTGGCCGGAGCTCCCCTGGGGCCAGCAGTTCTTCTGTCCCCCCGACCCCCAAACATTTCCATCTGCCAGGTATCAAGGGAGCCTCCTGGCTCCTCCTGTCCCAACTGTCCACGTCAGCATGCCGCTCCCTTTTTCCAAACCCTGGCATTCTTCTTCATGTTAAATGTGTCAATTAAAGCTATTAATGAAGGCTGCAGAAACAGCACCACGCCTGTTCCACTGGACCGCATGTTTATTTCATCCGTGTAAGTTGCGTATTAGGACCTAGCAAGATAGTGGATTATCTGGGGGTTGGTGACACACTGCTGTAGATGTAACCAATCAGCTTCAGACAGCATGTTTGTTGTCGGAAGCTAACAAGTCATACAAGCATAGCCAGCCTTTAGAAAACTCCTTGATCATATTCTTGTCTCAAACCACAATGAGTTATTAAGTGATTTTATATTGGCTTTCGTTCAACAGTACAGACATAATTCTACCTTTAAGATTTCTAAGGTTTCTAATATTGTTTTTAGCTGTGCAACATAATTTAATACTTTTGAGGCATTTACATGTCATTATTTGCCCATGAAGTTTGCACAGTGATAACTGCTAGCTGTAAGCCTCAAGCAGCCTCAAGCAACATGCCAAGTATTGTGGCTGAAAAGGCATAGATAGTGCGGCTTACTCTGCTTTTTCACTAACTAGGCTAAAGGTGGTATTAACAAGGTACAGCCGCAGTAGAAAACATACTTCTCAGAAAAACTACCATCTTGGCACATCAACAGGTCCTCATTAGCATTCAAGGTTGTACCAGTTAGCGGTAGTGTTAGCTTATTAACTCATCCGAAGAGGTAGCCTCTGGTACTCGTTTCAGCCTCCTTATATGAGTGCTGCAATGTAAAGTCATACCTACAATGCTAATTTTGACCCATGTCATGTGATCAAATGATGCATAAAAGGAAAAATTGATAAAAATGGAGATACATGTTTTTCATTGGACAGCGCCAATATATGCAGATACTTGAATTTCAGAATTAGTCAGAATGCACGCCGTTATCCATCCTCTAAATAGTAGCTAAATTAACTTCTGAGCTTCAGTCCAAGCCTAAAGAATGTTTTACCTGAACAGAGATTTAAGCCTGTGCTTTAATAACAGAGATTTAAGGTGGCGCTGCAATAACAGAGATAAGTGTACATGTTATGAGTCTCTGTGCTGGTCTGCTTACTGCAGTTGTTTCTGATAATGGCTTTAATATTGTACGCACATCTTTTCTTTTGTTTTCTGCATCCTTATATTTTTGTTCCTGTCTCTCAGTCACCCTGACTTTCCATATACCAGCGTAAAACAAGACCAAACCTCATCTTTGTTCACCTTATCAGTTTTCCATGTTCCACAAAAACAGTCATGATATCTGTCAGTGTTCTCCCGAGGGTTTCGACTTTGTGTTTGTGTACATGTTGATTTTGCCTTTTTGTACACTTTGTATCTCAGAGAATTTCTTCCAACATTATAAGCCTGTATGGATAGTTTTGATCTGATTCTCAGGACATTTCTAACTCTTTATGATATTATGGGTTCAATTGTGAAGGAAAATTTATTTTAATTAATTAATTTTTTTTATTGCATGATCAACAGTGCTGTTTAGATGTAACAGTGAATTCATTTACTCTGTTCAACCTTTTTCCTCTATAGATTTATGCCAAATGGAAAATTATATTGTCATTATAATATTATTATGACTTATTTTGAACACAGAATCGTTTTAGCTTATACTTGTTTCAACATAGGCTACTTTTTCTTCTAATGTAGGATCTTTAGCATTATCTCAAGTTCTTTCTCTATTGAGAACAGCCAAAGCAAAGCTAACCTTTTTTTTTATTGGCCTCTCTCTTTCAGATCAAAGTGTCAACATCTACAGGAAACCCCCCATCTACAAACAGCACGGTAGGGACCGATCAGGCTTAAGCCAGTGGTATTGGTATTCCAGCATTTTTATTTAATACTTCCATATAATTCAGTCATTGAAATACAAGCCAAGTCATTCAGGGTGGTTTGATCTGAAATGGTGTATTGTAGAGAAACTTATAGATAACATTACAGTGGCGGAGATGGGAACCAGGGGTCACCGTGTCTACGACACAATATAGCCAATTTATTTACTATCAATCCCACCACAGAACCTACATTAGGTATTACAGTATTAACATGTAATAATAACGTAATGGTGAATCTGGAAAATTCTGTTTTCTTTGGGGAAGAGCATCCGCATGCACCCCCTGTGCCTTAAAAAACATGTTTCAAGTCAAAACTTTACTACAATACAACTATAAAATAATGTCTCAGACATCAGACAACGTATTAGTAACCACTTCTGAGGGAGCTTTTAGAGGCATTCAATTCTTAAGAAGTCTGCTTTCTATCGCCATCACTTTGAACAAGTCTGGTTGATTTTTCACATCAAACCACTCTGAATGACTTTTATATATATTAATGATGTAGAGTAAATTATGACATCATAATGATATAACAGTGTAATCTGACTTTGTGTAAATTCTCAACAACAGTTTCCCAGTTTTTGAGTAATTCTATGATTGATACGCAAACAAAGTCATTGAGAGTGGTTTGATGTGACATGGTTCATTGATTTCTGTACAGTGGCGGTGATAGGAACCAAGGATCACAACGTCTACGGCACAAATACAATGATATCGTCGCTGTCCAAAGAAAAACATGTATCTCCATTTTTGTTGATGTTTACTTTTATGCATCATTTGAACACAGCAGCTGCTGTTTACGCTGTGTGAAAATTTCATGGACCAACAGAAACAGCCCAAAACTGCTTGGGAAAAAAGTCTGGTTCCATTGACTTACATTCAAATTACATTAGGTTTTTGGCCTCTCCTGTAAAGTTGCCGTTTTGGAGATACTTGTTTTTCTTTGGACAATATTGGACAATATTTACTATTCAAAAGAGCCAGGGAATTTATACATATTCTGAGTTTTTACTGTGCATATAATATCAAATCTTTTGGGACTCAGAAATACCATAAAACAATGTCCCAGGTAACATATTCATAACCATTTGCTATCATAACTTTCTGGGAGGAAGGCTTTTAGAGGCATTAAACTCTTCAGACGTCTGGTTCCATTCGCCACCACTATAAACAATCCTGACTCGAGTGATGCATTTCACATTAAACCTTTTTTATTTTATTTTTTTTAAAGTTTTAACAGGTTAATTTTGCTGAAACTTTTGTAATGTCTGTTAAATTCATCTTTAATCTGACTAACAATGAATATTAAGTGAAAAGGGGCGGGGGGCTACTGGAGAATATAATAGTGAATATCTATTTTACTGTAACTTCACTATTATTCTAATATGTGCAATAATATCATAAGCAGATGTGTAGATGTGTCTCAAGTTTTGGCTGGTGCTGTATATCTTTGTGTAGTGTGGTCAAGGCTTTTCATGCTGCTAAATCAAGAGGCAATGAAACTGCAGCTGCATGGATTTGCATTCAGCTCTTGTGTATTTCTTACTGTAACACACTAGTAAAATGAAAACCTAACACAGTCTACTAAATCTTACTAACCATATTCAGAACTGCTGCAGTGGTTTACCTCTTGATTTTGTGTGTTTCATTGCCATCCTTTTGCATCTGTTTGGTTTTGTTGCAGAGTCTGTTATAAATGGTTGTCTTCCCCATCATCATTTACAGATGTGTGCAAAAGTTTGGACGTCCACAGTTAAACTGCAAATTTAACATTATTTTAGCTAATAAAAAATTGCTGTGGCTCTTCAAAGTTTGTGCATATGACCTAAAACATAATTCGATTTTCACCATAGTTCTAAAAGCAGATACAATTAAATAAATGAGACAAATGTATTTTACTCTGTCATTTATATATTGAGGAAAATACATATACCAATACACATCTGTGAGTGGCAAAAGTATGTGAACCTTTCCTTGCTTCAGTATCTGGTGTGACCACCAGCAAACGTTTCCGGTCCTGCATGTCAGCTTGGAGGATTTTTACCCTATTCCTCCATACAAAACAGCTTTAACTCTGGGATGCTGGTGGGCTTCCTTACATGAACTGCTCGCTTCAGGACCTTCCACAAGATTCAAATCAGGACTTTAACTTCCATCTTTAACCGCCTTTGGTTGGAAGACTTGTGTGCTCTTGAGATTCAGTTCACTGACAGATGTTCAGACATTTTCCCTTTAGAATTCACTGGTATAATTCAGAAAGTATTGTTCCTTCTGTAATGGCAAGCCATCCTGGCCCAAACAAAACCACGATTCTGCCAGAACCATGTTTCACAGATAGAATAATGTTCTTATGCTGGGATACAGTGTTTTCCTGTCTTATGTCTCCAGACATAAAGCTTCTTTTTTTACCTGAAACATCTCGTTTTCCGAAGTCCTCTTAAATCTTCGTTGTTCATGCCGTGATACACTTCAACAAACATGTGTTGTGAAGACCAGATTTTGAGAGATCCCTGTTCTTTAAATACAACAGGGCGCCCACTCATGGGTTGTCATCCCATTGAGTGAAAAGGCCTAAATATAATTTCACCTTCAGCTGCTAATATAAGAGGCTTACGTACTTTGGCCACTCACAGATGTGTAATATTGGACCAGTTTCCTCCAAAAATAAATGACCAAGTAGAATATGTTTGGGTTCTCTTTATCTACTTTTGGAACTTTTGTCTACTTTGGGAAAACCTGATTATGTGTTCGGTTATATTTATGCAGAAATATAGAACATCCTAAAGGGCTCACAAACTTATAAGCACCACTGTAAAATATAAAACGTGCAAGAACTTTTTCACAGGCCACATTTTGTGTTTTATTTCTTTCAGTATATTAAAATGAGGATGTTAACATGAAAAAACAACATGTCATTTGACTAGGGGCATCCAAACTTTTGCACATGACTGTGTCAGTGTACCATTTAACTCCATTACGGCTGCACTGTGTGACAGTGTTTTCCATACATGACTTTAGTTTAGTTTCAAGAAAATAAAATAATAATATGTAATTCATGTTAATGTATAATCAATATATATTGGATAAGTCAATTTGAAGAGAATACATAATTTAATGCATTTTTAAAAATTGCATATGGATGCACATTTTCAGACACCTATTGCTTTAATGCCCTCAAACTACTTTTTAAACATTACAGCCTTAATTATATTGGCACATACGTCAAATTTGTAGTTAGGATAATAATGAAACATGAATCTGTCCAATATGAAGACTAATTTGATAAAGCTATTGTAGAAAGTTGTAGTTAAATGGTCCCGAGGATACTTTGTATTGAGAGAGAAAATAAAAGGCAGGATATGTGCATGGCTGAATGCTGGCTGATCCAGTCCAACTGCCTACAAATTACACCAGCATGCGAGACAACTACAACTAACTACACCGCGCAACATGCTTTTCGTGTTGTAATCAGAGTGCGAATTATACAGTGAGGTTTGGGGGTCAGCTTCCTTCCCCACAGGGCTTGTAGAGGATCATGTTAGAGCTTGTGATTCAGTGGACTGAACTCTAAGCTATGTTTCATACACTCTTAAAATGAAAGGTTCTTAAATAGTTTTGGACCTGGACGTAGGGTTCTAGGAAAAGCCTTTGGTAGAGAGTTTTTACATTATTTAGAGCTGCTTTGGGAAAGAACCAAAAAGATCGTCTTGTATGTTATTGTGCCAAACAGCCCGTGTGACACGGTAGTTTGGCAAAGATCTAATGTAGAGGCTAATAAATCCAGATGTGCTGTTTACCTTTTTTAGCAGCCAGGTTAGCTCTCGTAATCAGTGATTGGGGAAACAGTTTAGCTGTCCAAACAGGCTGCCCTCACGTATCTGCTCCCAAGTGCAAGTAGGTTTTCAGTTCCTCCCATTTTCAAGATCAGCTCACTGGACAAAAAACGATCACCTTGTGTGTTTAAGGTGGTAGTAACTTCAGGGTCCTGCAGATGGCACGAGGATGATGGGGCTATAAATACCTGCAGGGTGTGACGGGATCCATAGATTGAGAAGAGGTGGTACAGTGCAGTGGATGTCTCGTTCCATGTGTGGGAAATGGCTCCAAAGCAGATGTTAATGATTGGCTAAAAGGAGTGACTGCATTTGGGCGTGCCAAAGACCATAGTGTGAAGGAAGTAGCTGAATCTGCAGGTGTATGGAAGCGTACGGTCATACGGGTCTACCAGCAGTGGCTAAAATCCCAGTCTACAGGGAATTATCCTCAGAATTGTGCCAGGGAAGGCATCCACCAAATCTGGTCCAACTGTGCTATTCTTTGATGCAAGAGTGTCTGAACATTGATTTGGCCTACATCCAGAAACTTGTCCAGTCCAGGCCCAATCCAATCCCAGCTGTTATTTGTGCTTGTGGAGGTTGGATGCTGTTAGCTACATTTCAGTTACAGGTGATTTATTTTTTTTGTCTGGTGAGCTTATATTATCAGAAGGGGGTTTACCTGATCATTAAATCAGAAAATCTCAGTTTCAGGACTATTTTAGCTTCACTCTAGTAGGTGATTAAGCTTGTTTACAGCCGTAGCAATGGTTAATCTTTTGGTTAGCGTGTGCCTTCAAGAAACAGTATAGCCCACTGTTTATTGTATTACATGCGTCTGACTGTGGTGAGATGTTTTACTTTACAATGATTTACTACATGTCATTTTTAATAATGCTCCCCCTCAACATCTTTTCCTCACTTCACCTGGTAAGGGGTTAATCAGAGACCCCCGCCCCCCCACAAGCCACACTGTAATTCGCACTCATAATAATTACGACTAGCGTTACAGCTTAAGAGTAGATCTGGCCTCATCCCCTTGCCACATAGAGGCTGTTTTAAACTATGTGGAGCTTGTGAAACCTTGCCTGGCTTAACTTGTAGCTTAGCCCTTGTTATTATAGTGCAGCACCCCTGCTTTACCAACCAGACTCGGCTGCCTTTACAGCCCAAAGCAAGTCTGCAGATGACATCATCAAATCTGCCAAATTTCCTTCGGCGTACGCCCCCAGACCAGACGATGCACCTAAGATAGAGACAGACTACTGGCCATGTCCACCTGCCAGCGCCGCCCTAGGTACTGTACGCCTGCGCCGGGTCACTTGAAGCTGCACCCATCCCTCTCAGCTCCTGCTTTTCTAGCCTGCTTCTGATGGATCAGTGCTATGAACTGTGCAAGTGCTGTTTTTCTTCTTAGCTGACTCTTTTTGCTCTTTTGGTTGAACCCATTAGCCTTTCATTAGCTATGTGAACATTAGCTATGAGCCAGGTAGACCTCAAGCTCTTTATGGGTATTCAGTTAATTCTGTATTCTTTATGAAACTAACACAAACAGTCGGCATCATTTAGACCCATGGTGAAGAAATCATACACTCACCATCAAAAGAATAGTTGCACAAATAGCTGCACCCAGAAGGAGTCAACCGACAGGAATGAAACTTGGTGGGTAGGTTTGACATTGTGAGACATGCGGATGATTGAAGTTTTACGCTCGGCCGCGCATGTGACGTAAGCAAGGACGGGCCTTATCACTGTACCTGACTGACCCAACAGCCACTACTGTGGACATTCAGCGAGCAGTGATGCCCTCCATGAGTCATCCTGTTAGTGCCAGCACTATTGGCAGACGGCTGCACCACGCAGAACTACATGCGCGCAGACCGTTACGATGACTGCCCTTAACACCGCGTCAACATCACCAAGACTGCAATGGTGTCATGCCCAGAATGGCAGCCGCTCATCTTCAGTGACAAGTCCCGCTTTTGTCTTGGTGGAGACGACCAATGAATCCGTATGTGGAGGCACCGTTGTCAGCGCCAAGATGAAGAGTTTGTAGTCATGCGTCACATGTCCAGAAGGCCTGGTGTCACTCCACCCCTACCGTAACATCTGCAGGAACTGTGTGAGAATATTCAAGCTGCATGGGATGGATTATCACGGGACACCATTAGGAACCTCTACAACCCCATGCCGAGACGTCTGGCATGTTGCATTAGCAAACATGGTGCCCAACACCATACTGAGAGACACTACTCCTGTATGTGTAGCTCAATAAATATTGTCCATATCAGTCTAAATGTATCATCATTTCTTGTTCCTGGTAACCTTTATCTTCCTTCCCAATAGCACTGCAATCCCACACTTCCTTCTGGGTGCAACTATTCTTTTGATTCAATGAGTGAACATGAAGTATAATATTTATTTAATATAATTACATAAAAAAATACAAAACATATCTTTCTAGAAATTTGCATCGTTCAAATGTGTACATCACTTCCACATCTGTCAGCCCATCTGTTAACCCAACCTTTGGAACATTTGGGACTTAATGATCACACCTGTAATGATGGTGAGGATGAAGCTGAAACCTCTGGGAACAGACTGGCATCCATTGGCAGTCATGATTGTTTACCTCTGGATGAACGTCCCACCTGAAGCACTGTTCTTTTGAGCATGAAGCTCAGTTTAGAAGCATGATTATTTCATAGTAATAGGTTTATACATGTAAAGTTCACTGTAAAGCCTAACAAGAACTTCGGATTTGGTGAGAAAATCGAATTCGGGTGATATTTAGTGGCTGGAGAAAAAAGGTACCACCCACATTCCCTACGCCAGTCTCTCGTTCGTTTGTTGTCAGACAAAAAAACTTACCGCGAGTCCACGTTTATCCAAATGAAAGGGCTGTTACAAACGTTTAGACCACATGAACCACTTGTGATTTGTAAGCAGCTGATATAAAAGATGAAAAATGAAGCTAGGCAGCTGTTTTCCCCTCTGCTGTGATGACGCAGCTGATTAAGGTGATCGCTGTTGAAGATGCATCAAGACGCTGTAGCATTCATGCTATAAGTATTAGGCGGGCTTATACAAGGGTGGTTTGACCGATCCGATCACAACGTGTCTCCAAAAGGATTTGTAACCCATTGACATGTACTTAGTTCTGTCCATTTAAGACTGCATCACACAGGACATGTGTTAAGGTCAAGTGTGAATGGCTCCTTAGTCATCAACTGGAGAAGTGATCTTTCTCAAAAAGGGGTTGCAAACAAAACACAGGTGACAGTGATAAGAAGTGGGCAGGGCTTGATCCATATGGTTGGAGAGAGACGGCAAAGCCAGTCCAAGGAAACGTTGACAACTAAACTGAAAGGCAAACTTATGTCATAATATACTCAGTGCATGTGGAAGTGATGTACAGATCTGCTATAAATCAATTCAGCTACAAGGCAAATAATCAGCCAACCTGCTGCAATATAAAGGTGATGGTGAAATTGATCTACAGTGTATATGATATGGCCTTGTTAATCTCTGTATCTGTGCACTTTAAGGGCATATTGTGCACTGACCGCTGCCTTAGTGTACTACAAGATTTTAGATGGCAAATTCTAATTTTAATACTTTGCGTCAATATAGTGATATGTATGCCAGTTGCTGCACTGGTAGCTGCATCACCTTTAGAGCACATTGTTTAACCATCCATTGTCCGTTCATGCTTAGCTGTCTGCCAGGCTGCTTTATTTCTCAATTGTGGTGTCTTCATCCTTTCTTCTGTCTCATGACGCTGTTGTAGTCTTGTGTTCTGGCTTCTGTGAGATCATTAAGATCAGCAATGGCAGAATGAAAATATGGGAGCATGTGTGGCCTGTGCGTTAATGCTTCAGGGTCCGATGGAAGAAGGAGATCCCGAGAGGAAGATGAGGAAGAACTCCAGAAACGCAGACAACTCCAAGAAGAACATCTCACCAAGGTGACAACCCATACAGGTTTCACATTCAACACATTCAACGACACATATTCAAGTTTTCTTAGTGCATGGATTTGAATTAGTGTCTGCATTTGAATTAATGGGGCTGAAAGGTGAAAGTTTGCAGGCTTGCTATTGCTCAAGAATTGGTTAAAAAGTCATAATTTAGCTGAGAAGATGTACTTTTGAGTGTGGCAAAGTATGCTACTCATTCTATTCAGAGTGCAGTCCCCTAGGAGTACAGAGTGCAGTCTAGAGTGAAGTCTACAGATACAAACTTTGAAGGTGTTTTATTCTATTGTTGCCTGTCGTAAATATCTCCATGTCATGTCCCATTTAGAGTGAGGCATGTCCTCCCAGAGGTTAACAAAAGATCAAAGGAACATAAGAAAATGCATAGAACTAATAGGGGGAAAATACATGTTTACCACACACTGAACCAACTACCCAACAAACCCAGCACATAATAGCTCATATAACACATGTACACATCTTCAAGCTAAACAGTAACAACTTATTTACCACTGCTCAGTTCTGCTAAGCACTCCAGAAGAAGTCCAGAGTGCAGTCCAGAGAGAAGTCTAGAGTGCAGTCCAGAGAGAAGTACAGAGTGCAGTCCAGAGAGAAGTCCAGAGTACAGTTCAGGGTGGATTCCCTGCTTTAACGAACCCCCTGCAACTCTGAAAGGGCTTAATCAGGTGTGTTGGGAGCAGGGAAAGCTCTAAAATGTGCAGGGCAGGGTTGGTCCAGGATCAGGGTTGAGAAACACAGAATTACAGTATACAGTCAAAATGACTTCTAATGGGCGTATGAGGTAGAACATTTGTGTACTTTGTAGTGTTGATCTCATAACAAGGTCAGACTAAAATATGGCCAAATATAGTAAAAGGGATCAGTAGATATGGGACTTTTTGTATGCTAAGCAGTCCAGAGAGTAGTCCAAAGTGCAGTCCAGAGTGCAGTATGAAGTGCAGTCCAGAGAGAAGTCCAGAGTGCAGTCCAGAGAGAAGTCCAGAGTGCAGTCCAGAGAGAAGTCCAAAGTGCAGTCCAGAGAGCATTCCAGAGAACATTCCAGAGAGCATTCCAGAGTGCAGTCCGGAGTGTAGTCTAAAGTGCAGTCCAGAGAGAAGTCCAGAGTGCAGTCCAGAGAGAGGTCCAGTGAGAAGTCCAGAGTGCAGTCCAGAGAGAAGTCCAGGGTGCAGTCCTGAGGAGTCTAAAGTGCAGCCCAGAGACAAGTCCAGAGGGAAGTCCAGAGAGAGGTCCAGAGTGCAGTCCAGAGAGAGGTCCAGTGAGAAGTCCAGAGTGCAGTCCAGAGAGAGGTCCAGAGTGCAGTCCAGAGAGAGGTCCAGTGAGAAGTCCAGAGTGCAGTCCAGAGAGAAGTCCAGGGTGCAGTCCTGAGTGCAGTCCTGAGGAGTCTAGAGTGCTGTCCAGAGAGAAGTCCAGAGTGCAGTCTAGAATGAAGTCTACAGATACAAATTTTGAAGGGGTTTTATACCATTGTCGCCTGTCGTAAATATCTCCATGTCATGTCCTGTTTAGAGGTTACCAAGAGATCAAAGGAATATAAGAAAATGCATAGAATTAATAGGGGAAAAAAGTTTACACACCAACTACCCAACAACCCAGCGCAGAATAGCACACACCACACATGTACACATCTTCCATCTAAACAGTAACTTAATTACAGTTAAAAGTCTATCTTACTGCAAGTCTAGCACATCCCATGAGCCTCTGCATGTCCACCATCGCACAAACCAGTAGCGGTATGCTACACTACCGTTGAACACTGTATCTCTCTGTGTTCACAGATGCAGTCTGGCCTTGGAAAGCTCATCCTGAAGGAGGAGAAGGAGAAACAGCTGATTCGAGAACGTCACGCACGGAGTCTGTCTGCACAGCGGCACGCAAGCGCAGGTGCTCACCAGTTCTCAGCCCTTACACTCAAATATCTATGTTAGTGTTAGGTGGTACAACCTGTTTCCCCAACTTCATTAATCGTAGAATTAATGTTGGACCTGCATGCTCTATCCTTCCATTCCTGATTTCCTGATATTGACTTCTTGTTGAAATTGCAGATCCAAACTCGCCTTCCAAAACAGGCTCACTACCTGGCTATGGGCGAAACGGTCTGCATCGGGTAAGCTAGGCAAGCAGCCTTTCCTTTAACACTCCAAAGTATTCCAAATGAGTTACAAGCAATGTTTTTCAACCCTGGTCCTGGAGGCACCCTGCCCTGCAAAGGTGGGTGGATTCCCTGTTTTAACAAACCCCCTGCAACTCTGAAAGGGCTTAATCAGGTGTGTTGGGAGCAGGGAAAGCTCTAAAATGTGCAGGGCAGGGTTGCCTCCAGGATCAGGGTTGAGAAACACTGAATTACAGTATACAGTCAAAATGACTTCTAATGGACGTATGAGGTAGAACCTTGGTGTACTTTGTAGTGCTGGCCAGATATAGTAAAAGGGATCAGTAGATATGGGACTTTTTGTATGGTCAAAGACCCTGTTTACACCTGGCCACACCCTGTGAATAGTACCTGGATGGTTTCCTGGCACGATTGTAGCCACATGCATTTACACTTGTCAGACAAATGCTAGACGCATCGCTTGTTACTTTGACTGAAATCCAAAATTCTTGCAGACATAAAATATGTGATCAGTGATTTACTACCTAGGGAGGACTTTGGGTTGTACTGGGAAGGGTTTTGGTTGTACTCAGAGGTTTTTTGGTTGTACTAGGAGGTTTTTAGATTTTATTGGGAGGGTTTTTGGTGGTAGTGGGAGAGGTTTTGGTTGTACTAGGAGGAGTTTTATTGTACTGGGAGAGGTTTTGGTTGTACTGGGAGGTGTTTTGGTTGTACTGCAATGTGTTTTAGTTGTACTGGAAGGTGTTTTGGTTGCACTGTATTGTGTTTTGGTTGTACTGGGAGGTGTTTTGGCTGTACTGGGAGGTGTTTTGGTTGTACTGGAATGTGTTTTGGTTGTACTGGGAGGGGTTTTGGTTGCTGCTGAAGCGGTGTGAGAGATCTGATTTGAAGGCATCATGGATGAGTTTACATTTGCATTTTTGTGTGGTTTGGTCTCCAGATGTAAACTGAAGAATCACAAAGTGACCAGGTGTAAACTGGGTCATTAAACCCGTGTTGGATCAGTTTTCCAAATGATCAGTTTCCTATGCCGCTTGTTAGCTGTGAGCTGTAAGGGACATACAGTACATCTGCACAGTCTTCATAACCATATGTGACTTAATGTCTTCTTGTCCTTCTTTTGTTTCCACAGCCTCAGTCCACTGACTTTACGCAGTATAACAGTTACGTAGACGTGTGTGGCGGAATGCGAGGTCAGTTCACTTCCTTGATATTCCTTGAAAGTTCAGACCGTGTTATTTCTCAGTGTAACTTTTGTTACTGGAAACTTCATTATTATCATCCTCCACTAAATACACTGTCAGTAAATGAATAATTAGTTGGTGTGTAAGTCTCTGAGTTTACGGTCAAGCCTGATAACGATCCCTAAATATCAGTGACTAGGCTAATTGTCAGGCTTGGTTGACACCACAGGCGTTGTATGATGTATGATGTATTTGCCTAATGAGTTCCAGGTATTGTAGTGCAGGAATTTGGGGGGGATGAATAAAAACATGAAAACAATATGAGGTTGCAAATTCTATCAAACTGCTGAGGGGTACTACTCTCAGAATACTGCTATACAACACGACAACATACTACAATATTTTTATAACTCTAAAAAATTATGTAAGCTGAAATGCTTATACAGTAGAACTGATGCAGTTGAATTCCCCCCTATAGATCGATGTATCACAGTGCATCGGTGCATTTTAATACCCCTAATAATGAATAAATCTGATAAGTTAACACATTGTCAGATCTTAGAATTTTGCCTACTAGAGATTTAACTTATGCCTTGTTTTTCCTTGCTTACAGAGTTTCAGGTAAGTGTCATATCACCAGATGACCATGGCATGCACATTCACCTTACATCAATATGTAATATTTAATTTCTTCAGTTGCATTGTCCTAAGTTTATTTTACCCGATTTTCCCCTCTACACTGCCCTTCCAGCCTCGTCCGTGAATGCAGCCGTTGCTACAGAACCTGCATGTTCCCCTGAAAGTTAGCCAAATGCTAATTTTCTCCTTCAGACTTCCGCTAACCTTCTAATTCACTAAGGATTTTTGTCGTTTTTCCTCTCCACTCTTCACATTACTACTCTTTTGAATGGGCTAACATCATAATCCACTGTTAGACTAATACCTGTACCAACATTGCGTTGTTTTGGAAGTATAACCATGTTCTCTCATTGCTTCAAATGCTAAAATGATTGTCAATGATGAATCATTAAAAATGGATCAATAAAAAAATGGATCATTAAAATTCACCCCTTAAAGTCACCAGTCTTCCATTGTGGATTCCTGTGGAGTAGCTGGTATAAACAGGGTTGTCTTCTTGTGATTTTTTTGGGAGGTCAGTTCGTTTGCACTGTCTGTGTCTTTGCTCTGTGTTCATAGCCCTTGCAGGATGGCCATCGGTCAGTCAGCAGAATGGACAGGGGAGTTTCTATGCCTAATATGTTGGAACCAAAAGCAAGTATCTACTCCTCTAACCACTTGTCACTGCACTTTGTGTAGCTAATAGAAAGAACTGCCATACACCAAATCCTGATGGATCTGCCTCAGAGGGAAGTGGTCATAACTTCAGTGGTCATAACCTCATTACCATATGCAGATTTGCATTCCCTGATCTAAAGCCACTAACACTGCTTTCCATTAACATTCCAGCTTAACAGTCAACTCCTGCACGCCACTTACCTCAAATTTCTGTTCTTATCGTTAGCCTTAAAATTGGAAAACCAGATAGCTAACTTCACCTAGGCATGATCCACTGGCTTGGCATAAAGTCAAACTGTTTATGGCTTAATGCTGACATTGTACAAACCACCATGATGCTTTGCAGTTCAGGATAATGTTGCTGAGCTACCATGTTGCTAATTTTTGCATGCTAGCATCCATACTCACTATATAACCTATAGGGTTAAAATTACAATGTTAAGTCAGTTTTACCCAATAAAAACGGACACAAGTAAAGAAAAAATTCAGGCTTTGACATCATATTATCATACTGCAGGGGTTGGCAACATGTGGCTCCTATTGTTGCCAGTAAGATAATGATGCTATAGTGGATCGATTTACTGGTGGTCTTCAGATTGTGAAATAAAGTGGGTTCACTTCTCGCCATCATCTTCCATCTTCACAGCTTTCACCCGTACAAACACAGAACCCCTAGTGCTGCCCCGTTCATCCGCTCACCTTGTCCTGTGTCTTCCCTCAGGCAGCCAGGGGGCGCTCATAATAAGCTAACAAACTGCACGTACCAGCTCAGTATAGCCATGGTGCTCTGGCAGGGTTTATAGAGTCATTTTCCAGGCAGCAAAATTTCTTTTGAGTAATTCAGTTCGTCTGGGTTGAGCCTGGCCTAGAACGTCACCACAGACTCTAAAACTATTGCATGGAATCGGCACGTCCGTGACTTATAGGTGTCTCTTTTGAAGGTATATCCATACGAAATGCTCATGGTAACCGGCCGTGGCCGCGCTAAGCTGCCTAGAGACGTGGACAGAACCCGACTGGAGGTAAAAACGGTTCTGCATGTGTCTGTTTGGGACGATGATTTGACTCGCATAGTCGTTTAGGACGGCATGTGCTGTAGCTGCTGCAGCAGTAGTGTCAATATTCAGGGCATCCGATGAGAAAAATCCTGAAATTTTCCCTTGTCATGTCCAGGTCCCATCATGATCCATTATCACGGTGTTTCCTGTTGATGTAGATATCAGTAGGGGTGGGAGGAAAACATTAATACAGGATAGTGTGGCCATATTTTAGGTTTAGATATAGTACTGATACAAATGTCAAAGTATATAGATGTTGTAATTACTCAGAATAACTCAGAATGACTTTGATTCCATATTGACCATTTAATTATGCAGATTTCTGTTTTAAACCTATTGGCAGACAAATGCTAAAATCTACACTAAATGGTCAAAGGTATATGGACACCTGACCTAAACAGAGCTTGTTGGACATCCCATTCCAAACTCTGGGCATTCATTCTGAGCTGCCCCTCTCTTTGTGGCTGTAACAGCCTCTATTAATCTAGAAAGGCTTTCAACAAGATACTAAAGTGTGCCTTAGGGAATTTGTGCATTTGTGAAGTCAGGCACTGATGTCGGGCAAGACGACCTCCCAGTCAATGTACCAATTCATCCCGAAGTGGTGGTGTTCAGTGGGGTTGAGGCCAGGGCTCAGTGTAGGCCTCTGGAGTTCTTCCACACCTAACCTATCAAACCATGTCTTTATGGAGCTCACTTTTTGTGCCCTCAAGAGGACAATCATGCTGCTGGAACAGGAAAGGCTCTTCCCCAAGCTAAAGCCAAAAAATATATCATATGGTTGTGGAAAATGCCTTTGTAGCTGTAGAATTAACATCACCCTTCACTGGAACTAAGGAGCCAGAACAATAGCCCCAGACCATTATCCCCCCTGCACAAAATGTAGATAGCATTTTTTAAGTATCCATCCAACCCAGATTTGTCTATTAGACTGCCAGATAGTGAAGCGTGATTCATAACTCCAGAGAACATGGCTCCACTACTTCAGAGTCCAGTGGCAGCATGCTTTACACAACTCCTACCAGTGCTTGGCATTGTGCATAGTGATCTTAGGCTTGTGTGCTGCTGCTCAGCCTGGAAACCCATTTAATGAAGCTCCATATTTCTTCTGCTGATGTTGGACACGCTGGCAGTTTGGAAATCTAGACGCTACACGCTTTAGCATTTGACAGCTCCACTCTGTCACTGGGCTCTACAGTACATCTCAGTGTTTGTCTATGGAGACTGCATGGCTATGTTCTTGATTTTATACACTTATTGGCAATGAGAGTGAAACACCTGTAAAACACCTGAACTCAATAATTAGGGATGGTGTCCACATACTTTTGGCCATATAGTATATGTTTTTCTTAGTCCGCAAGATGGAAGCATAATAATAAAGTAATGCACCCTAATATGTCATGTTACAATGTATAGTATATTAATGTATATCAATGCAATAAAATGGCATCATACATTGAGTATCATGATAACCGTATCATAAGTCCTCCCACCTCTACTAATCAGTTCAAATCAGAAGTGTGAAAATATCTCTATCCCACTTATCTATCGCTTCCTGTTGTTTGTCTTCTTAACTTTCCTTTTTTGCCTTCTTTGCTTCTCCTTCCTCTACGTTTGTCTGCGTGCCTTGCCCTCTCTAGCGCCACCTGGCTCCAGAGACGTTCTTTGACATCTTTGGGATGGAGATTGAAGAGTTTGACAGGTTGCCTCTGTGGAAGCGAAACGACATGAAGAAGAAAGCCAGACTCTTCTAACCGTGCTGCTGTCCCTTCATAAGAGACCCCGATACGCCCCCTCGCTCATCTAACGTAGCCATAAAGCTCACTCATAATCCCTTTTCTTTTGCCTCATGGGCCTACTGAGCGAAAGCAAAGGAACTCTATCGGTCTCCAGAACACCATGTAGAACACACATGTTACACTTTTCAAAATAAGAGTTTTTGGAGCAATTCCATTGAAGAACCAGACAGCTTACAGAACCTCTCAAGAACCATTTGTGTGAATCCAATGCAAGTGTGAAGAAGTCCAAAAGCTATTTGCCATTTTGCATTCTTCTGACAACTGGGTGTCCACAACAGGAACCATTTAGGCACCTTTAATTCTATTTCAGATCTGTCCATTCATCGTAGGGATCTTCATGAAACCAAAAATGGTTCTTTGTGGAATTGCTGCACAGCACATTTTCAGCTTCATCTTTAAGATTGCACCGTTGATTTTAGCTTTGTTCTTTAATGGGTCACCCTTGCAGATGTGCTGTTTACAATGTACTCTACAGGCCAAAAGTATGGTTCCATAAGCATGTAAACAATGAACCTGCAATTAGTTTATTTTTCACAGGCAGTAATACATTTATTGACAGATTAAATATCTGCAGCAATACCGTCCAACAAAGATGTTTACAGGTCACTTCACTCAAATCTGAGTTGAGTCTAAAGTTTCTAGGGGTTATCAGGGAAATTAAACTACTATTAAACACTGTCAGCATTACATAGCATATATGCTATCTTAATAGCTAATCCAGCTACAGCTTTAGTAAGGTTAAAGGAATATGGTTTTTAGCTTCCTAAAACTTCCGACTAGCTGACAGCTTCAGATGAAGTAGCTATTGTGCTTGCTAGCATACTTGCTATCTTGACTTGTAATAAGGAAATGGCATCTTAGTCATCTTAGTCATCTTAGACTCCGGGCCTGGAACACCTGCTATAGAGCTAGATAGCTTCGGAGGAGTGGGTAATGCTTTAGGGCACCACGTCACATGCCAATAACTATGGGTCTTCAGCTAGCTATAAGAAGAAGCTAGCATAGTATTCCCAGCATGGACATCATGGCAGGGAACATGTCGTCAAAGGAGGGGAGCTAAAAGACATAAAAGGATGCAAGACAATCTCACAGGTTAATGGGGAAGCAACAAAAACCCAACAGCAGTGTGTTTGTCCCTGCCGATGTTATTTTTAAAGGTTGTGATGTGTCATCCCCATCTCTCAGGGTTTTGTCGTTTTCCCAGATCCTAAAAGTCATCGAACCTCAGTGACGTTTCAGGCTAGTGGGCAAAGAAATCAATTCATCTCACGTTAAAACATTTGGTCAGTCGTCCTCAATCTCGTGCCACTAAGTCAGTAGAAGTTTGAGCTTTGAGCTTTGAAGGCCCTGGAGGATTACTCTACCTTGTAAGTCCACATGGTTCGTTCTTTTCTTAAGTTGTCTTTGCTGGTGTTGTGCCCAATTCTATTTACACCTATAAAATCATGTGCAATCTTGCGAGTCAGATTCTGCACCTTCAGCTCATCAAGAAGCGCATGTGCCCTAACTGTAGGGAGACCCCAAGAGTCTCATATAATGCTGCTTTCAACCCCTGCATGCAGCACTTTATTCTGTCAAGCTGTTCTGTGAAGAAAGGCTCGTTATATGAGCTGTGAGAGAACAACATTGCAGTAATGACCGCAGTGAAAGCTGCCTGGCAAACTCAGTCACATAGGGTTTGAAATGAAGCCATTAATTCACTTGAAGTTGATGGTTTTCTGGTAGGGAATTCTAAACCTGCTAAACCTGAGTGAGTGAGTGAGTGAGTGAGTGAGTGAGCAAGCGAGTCCATGAGTTTAAAAACCTGCTTATTTCCAAACCTTTGGCCTGTAGTGTATGTTCATGTCTCTTGTGCTTGCTTTTCCTCCTTTATGGTTCTGTTTCTCTCCTCTTCAACTCGCTTCTTTGTTATTCTGCTCCGTGTCCAGTACGTAAATCCTTTCAGACTGACAGTATGTTTCCTATCATTGTTTTCAGTTGGGCTTGCTCCTCAGTGCGAGCTGTTCAATAATACAAAGAGTTGAATGTAGATATTGTAGTGTACAGTATGTATGCTTGTATGTCTTTATGCCCGACTTTCTGACCACTCGTGAAGTCTCTTAATTCCATATTCCGTGTTTTTTTAATCAGACTCTCTGCTTCAGTTCCTCCTGGAAGGTCATGATTTCTGAACAGATGTGTTCTCATTTACTTTCATTGACTATAAAAGAAATAATCATACTCATAAAAGAAATACAATGTATGAACAAGATGTATCGAAACCACACTGCCATTTATTGTTATGTATGAGTGCAATGATCAATGAAATAATCAATAAACCGTGCGATCCTCAGAAACACAAAGGCATGGACATGGCTTACGTCCCCAACGGATATGCACCGAGTTGCCACTCACCCTGTACCTACATTTATGCCATACGGATGCACTTTGTAAGTTTACAGTTAGAGACTGGTTCCCCATTGGCTGCTGCACAATTTATCACCCCGACTACCCCATCCATCAATTGAAATGCACCACCATAGAACCCCTATTTAGCAGATATTATTTGGGTGGTGGACTGTTCTTAGTACAGAAGGAATAATGACAGGGTAAAAGTAGCCAGTGGCCAGTGTCCAACTGCCAGGGACCTGACCACAAGGCCCAAGTTGGCTTAAACACTTGAGTCAATCCATTGCAGATACAGTTATTAACTGGACAAGTAGCCCTTGAACATACTAAATGACTAAATAAGTACAGAAATGTCTTTGAGCCCATATGCTGCCCACTCTGAGACTCCTTGGCCAGACTACAACAGTCAGAAAATTCCTTAGTCCTATACAAACAACTTTGCACACACATCCGGTTTTGGATGTAACCTATTTTGTATTGTTTTGATTATTTAATATAATTAAGCTATCTAACCCCAAACATATAGGAACACAATGATGGAGGAATATAGGCCAACTTACTGTGTAATTATTATAATTATTATGTTACCAATGAAAACAAAGTGTAAATGAATATAACCAAAGAAATCAACGTATGACCAAAAATAGAGGCCCTGTGCACCGGTTTGCAGCAGTGCTACCGCTTGTAGTCTATCCATTAGTCAGATTCAGATTCAAGCTGTGGTCCATTTTCATTTAAGTATATTAACTTAATTTTCTATGAATAGTCATTATAGGTCAAATTTGGTTAACGGCCATATAAACATATACAACCATGATCCATCCTTCATTGGCATGGTAATGTATGGTACTGGCAAGGGTTCTGTGAAGGGGGTGTGTTTTGCATATGATTTTTAGGCTTACTAAGAGATTCTAAATTGAAACATTTTATTGTTTTATTAAACATTAAAGGGAAAGCGTTATGCTCATTTTCATAATTTAATTTTTGGGGTCTACTAGAGTAGATTTACGTGCTTCAATTTTACTGTCCATCTGAATTCACCTTCTGTCTGAAACGCTCTGTTAGAGCTCCGGTGTCTTTAAGCCCCGCCTTCCATTGAGTCCCTGTGTGGGTCAGCTCACCCACTGTGCTCTGATTGGTCAACCAACCACCCACACCGGTGTCAGTGTTCTTACAATGCTGTCACTTCTGCCGTATCAATTTGAGGCAGCAGAACAAGCTGGTAGCTTCACCTTTACAAGCTAGACTGGAACAGGAGCTGGTTTCAGGGTGGTCAGTTTTTACTGGTTTAGCTTTCTGTGTGGTGTGTGAGGGGATGTCAAGCTTGCCGTTAGGCGGGCAATAAGGCTTTGTTGCGAGATTACATCACCTTGTAACGGGGAAAAGGGCTGGAATTCCAATGAGGTGTTTCAGGCAGCTGAGAAGAGTGGTTTCTGTGGGAGAGAGTTTCTCCCTCTGGCATGTACTTTGGACTTGGGGGAAGGGGGAAACAGGAAAAACATAGTAGGTCCCCTTTAAAGGCTTGTTTTACAGACAGTGCCCTGTCGGTTGTTCCTAATGTTCCTCCTACTTTCAAGAAACATCACAAGGAGGTTCTCCTTGTCTTTCAATCAGAAAGTCCCAGACCCGACACGATGGTGGCACCAGTACTTTTTATACTTGGCTATATTTTTCGTGTTTAATTTTTAATTTTAAGTGCCGATTTAAAGAGACTATGCTACATCACCAGATTTCTCAGAAGTAAAGATGGCTTAACAGGGTATCCATTATCTGTCAATGGCATGAGAACTTACACTGAAGGAACCACCGTTGTCAAACGGAAAAGATGTGATGTAGCTGTGTAAAACTCCATGTCCTACTGCAAATGGATTGTGTTTTTGGGTTATTCCTTATAAATCAATAGTGCAGCGTATTGTTGTCGTTCTCCTGACCACTGCAAATGCAAATGCAAAAAGTGAGGTGAAGAAGAAAGCTTGGAACTGCTTTGAAAGACGTCTGGTTCCATTGACTTCCATTCAAATTAAATGAGGTTTTTGGCCTCTCCTGTAAAGTTGCCATTTTGGAGATACCTGTTTTTCTTTGGACAGCGACGATATGATATGAAGTCATGCTACTTATAATCACATTCAGAGCTTGTTGCATGGGAAGTAATAGTTACCGAGCTACTGTATACCCAATGAAACGGTAGGAAAAGTTGGCAGATTCTGTTCAGGGAAACAAGATGAGGCAACAAGCCCAAGCATGTCATTTTCAAAGGACCCAAAACATCTACTCTGCTTTTTTTAAACACTGTATAAACCTGCAAAATGCATCTACAATATATGAGAAGTGCATATGGCCAATGAGTGTATGTACAAGGGAGGTCTTTCAAGTAAACTGGCAACTCACTGCATATCAGCAAAAAAATCCAGACACTGAGGATTTCTCTACTAAGTGCTCAATAGGACCAAATCAGTGGTCCATCAGTGTCAGTGCAGCGTTTACTCTAGGTTTGGATGGACCAGAAAGCGCTCTCTCTCTCTCTCTCTCTCTCTCTCTCTCTCTCTCTCTCTCTCTCTTGCTCTGTCTCTATGTCTCTCTTTCACCCATTTAAACCCATAAACACTGCAGATGTGCTGTTAAAACATCCAAACTAAGAAACTTACAGTTTGCCAAATTCAATTTTAAAAAAGGACACAGCTCAACTGCTTAAAGATACGCACACTGATTTCAGTTGGTTAAGACTGATTTCGTCTCCAGAAGGCAGGGAACTGAGTTTGGCAAACTACCACGGCCCATCTTTGTCTTTCAAATGAGATATTTTAATGATGTACTGAGCTTCTAGATAATAAAAAGCAGCAATTCAGAAACAGTTCTGTCTCTTTCTCTGAGTTTGCATGAAAAATTGCACCGCAGCTGTACAAAGAACAGTGATGGAACAACTCACAAAAGTGGGATAATGTGGAATAATGCCAAAGCCCACACATTCAGTTCACACCGGAGGCGTTTCCAAAGCATTTTATAGTCATACGTCCAATGGAACAGAGACACTCCAACTGTAAATAATGGGTTTCAGTCAACACCAGCTGCACTAGACACACTATATGCTTTCTATAGTGTTCCAGCTCTCCTTATGTTTATCTTAATGCTTTACTGTAGAATAAAAGTGAAGACACCAAACTATAAAATAACCCTCATGAAGTCCACCTTAAAAACCTCCAAAATGGAACTATACAGGAGGATGAAGCAGCTTTCTTAACCTGCAGTGGAGGCTGATAGAACAAGGTTTATTTCTAAGCAGTTTTGGAGCAATTCTATTGGTCTGTCCCTCATGAATATTCACTAAACTGAAAGAGTAACTAGAGCTTTTACACTGTGCAGGCCAAGAGATAAAAGTTTTTTGTGCCCACTGAATATGTATTAGAGGTGGAGATATGGAGAAATATAATACCGTGGTGCATCAAGAGTATAAGTGGTATATCAGGATATGTACTGTTTGGAGCTGTTAAGTGTAAGCCTGTGGATTCATTTAGTTCATCCATTTAGTTGGGTGTGTCTAAACTTTAGTCTGTTGCTGTATGTTTACTATATTTAAACTGTGATGATGTTTCTAATCCTTGAGTCTTTATAATGCTTGCTGAGCAGCTCCTGTGCCGCGGAAGCTATGATAAAGCTCCTATCTGTTTTAGCTGAAGAGCAGCAAAAACTTGTAATTGCGATTTCATTGCAAAGCGAAATTTGCCAGGTGGTTTATAGGGTATTGCTATGTGGTTCCCGGTGGGTGCCATGGTTAGGTGGTTGCTCTGGTTAATAAGATTAATAATGTGGTCAATATATGATCGATAAGGTGTTACTAATCGCCTTGTAATATCATGATATAAGCTGGATAGATGATATAAGAAGATAAATATACGGTCAGATATTAATAGTCAGTAGGCATCACATATTAGTATTACCTTAGTATTACAATCCTTACAGCAATGTTCCAGCATCTAGTGTAAAGCCTTTCCAGAAGAGTAAAGATTAGTACTCCCCATTCATACTCCCCAGTTTCAGCAGGAACGTTGGATGAGAAGGTATGTACACACTTACAGCTATAGTGTTAATGCAGTGCGTTTACGTTCCACCTAGAGATCAGACCTGATCTAACTTACAATCCTGTGCAAGTGGGCTATAAATATATTTCATCATTTTCAACGTTAGAGAGTGAGACGTGATGTAAGTCCTTTGGCACAAAGATACACCCTGTGCTGAGAGGGACCCTCTCCTGTGACAAGGACTCTCTCCGGGGTAACTGGTGCTGCACTAAGGCCTTTTGTTACTTTGTTACGCATCCTTGGGTTTAAGAAAGACACTATATGAATTAAATCATTTTCAATGTTATTATTATTACTTTGTCTATTTGTCCTTATTTGTCTATTTGCACTACACTATACATATATATATATATATATATATATATATATATATATATATATATATATATATATAAAATATTAAANGTGCAGACTCTTCCCAAAAATGGCTAGCCTGCCAAAACTCCTCCAAGAAAGAGGCAACGACTCGTTTAGGAAGTCACAAAAGAACCTAGAGGAACATGTAATGAATTGCAGGCCTTGCTTGCCTTACATAAGGTCTGTGTTCATGATTCTATGATTTGAATGAGTCGAAAGTGTAACTTTTTGGAAAAAAGGGTCCCATCTGAGGTCAAGCATTCCTAACAGTCGAACATGGTGGTGGTAGTATGATGGTGTGGAGATGCTGGGCTGCTGTCTATCTATGTGTATGCTTCTTACCAGATTGGACCAGGGGGATCCAATGTTATCCAGTATGACTGCAGGCTTTCAATGTAGATTGGATCAACAAATGTAGTCTGACATGTGTGTATATATATATATATATATACATATATTCTTGTAACTGCAGTGGAGAAGGAGCCTGACTGTGTGTCGTTATACCGTGCAACCCTGTACTGGTATAATGACAATAAAGTTGAATTGAATTGAATTGAATTGAACAGTGAGAGATGACAAGCCACTCATATCAACAAAGTATTAATATTTTATATACAGGAGAAATGTCATGTTTCAGTCAACACAGCCATATGCAATAATTTGAACACCCTTTGGCAAATATGTTTGTTGATTTTCTAAATCAAAATTAATTCATATTTAATCTTGTGCAGGGAACACGCTTAAATAGGACAGTTTTCTGCAAATATACAATACAAAATCTGGCATAACGTTTGCACAGGCCACATTTTATGTTTCATATTTCATAAAATGTGAAACTCAGCTAAATAAATAGTAACTGTGCATTAGAATGTGTAAAACACATGTGTGCTCTGTAGACAATGTGTTAACTCATTAAGTAACAAAATGTAAATCAACTAAATGTGATATGATTGGTTGCCCAAACTCGGGCATATGACTGTACATATTTTTTACATTCTTAATAATTTAAATGTTTAAAATGCTTTAAATTAACTTTGTTACTAATTTTAACTACATTATTAATATTTAGCACTCTTTTCCTCCATTCCGCCCAACAAGGCTTTACTAAATCTGTTAGAACATATTTTCTTAAACTCTAGAGGGCGCTGTAAGGCTTGTTCAGTTCGTTAGGATTCAGCCACAGTGGCCTTTAACAGCCTGGCTTTAAATCAGCTGTTGGGGTTGAAACTGCTGGACTGTGCTGTTCTCCTACAGTGCACATCATTCTGTATTTCTTCCTAATGATTTTCGTATACACTGTTTGCAAGTTTTTGTAATGACCTCCCATATTTCCTCAGTCAACATGGTTACTAACTGGAAACAGTTAAATTAGACTCATTCAGAATTGATTACTGCCAGCCCTGTTCAATCTAAGCATTATTTTATCCTTTCCAAAAGGCTAAAATGTCCAACAAGTAGCACACTTTGTCGTGATCAACAGAAATTCCAAAAAGATTTTATCTGGAAAGTTACTGAAATATATCAGTCTGGAAAAGCATTTCTAAGGCTCTGGAACTTCAGCATACCACAGAAAGAGCCATTATCTCCAACTGGAGAACAGTGCAGACTCTTCCCAAAAATGGCTAGCCTGCCAAAACTCCTCCAAGAAAGAGGCAACGACTCGTTTAGGAAGTCACAAAAGAACCTAGAGGAACATGTAATGAATTGCAGGCCTTGCTTGCCTTACATAAGGTCTGTGTTCATGATTCTATGATTTGAATGAGTCGAAAGTGTAACTTTTTGGAAAAAAGGGTCCCATCTGAGGTCAAGCATTCCTAACAGTCGAACATGGTGGTGGTAGTATGATGGTGTGGAGATGCTGGGCTGCTGTCTATCTATGTGTATGCTTCTTACCAGATTGGACCAGGGGGATCCAATGTTATCCAGTATGACTGCAGGCTTTCAATGTAGATTGGATCAACAAATGTAGTCTGACATGTGTGTATATATATATATATATATACCTGTTATTGCTGTCCAAAGAAAAACAAGAATTTCCAAAATTGCAACTTTACAGGAGCAATTTTGGGCCATTTTTCTTGGTCAGTTCATCATGAAATTATATATATTGACTTTTGCAGGTTGGACACTTCTGCCTTACACACAGAGCCTTAACTGCCAGAGCAAAAAAAAAAAGCATTTTGGAGGCCGTGGAGTGCTACTACTACTTTCAGACATTAATAAACTGTAATATAATTCAATTAAATTCATTTGCATACTGCCTTTGGCGGATATTGACTTCAAGCAGCTTTCCAGAAATACAGGTCTATCCCCCTAATGAGCATCACCAAAACAGAGAATGGCAGGACAACGTCCCTAAGATCTTGAGGAAGACCCACTGAGAGGAACCAAGACTTATGGAATCAGTAGGCCTAAAATCTCATGCTTGACAGTATTTGTCTGCCGAATGAGAGGGATTCCTCTTAGCAGACGGAGATGATGGCAGACAGGTACGGCTGTCTGGAGTAGTTGATGCAGACAGGCCCATAAAAGCAGCAAGGTGCAGAGCAGGTTAAAGTTGCTCTACTTCTTTACAGCTTCACGGCCCATAAATCCTCTCAAACACACACAAACCCTGCTTGTTTTACAGGGATGGGCAGCAGTGTACACAGTCAGCGCAGGCTGGGAGACATGAGCCTGTCTGTCTAAATAAACGGTCAAAGGTATAGACAACATTCAGACGTCAGCATGGCTGCTGCTACTGCTTTTAGCTATATGGTAAATTTGTGTTCTAATTTTATAAATAACAGTCTGAGACATAGCACAAAAAACACATGAGCAAACCTATCTGAGATTGTTTGCATTTGCTGATTGATGATTAGTCCCATAGCGTCAGTGCATAGCTAAAGTTCAAACACCAAATATGTCTTGGTACCATACCAATAACATGCGAATGATTCAAGCTTCACATATGACGTAAGCAAGGACGGGCCTTATCGTTGTACCTGACTGAGCCAACAGCCACGATTGCGGACCTTCAGCGAGCAGTGATGCCCTCAATGAGTCATCCAGATGACTGTGCAACCCAGGACTCCATCCACACAGACCGTTCAGACCGTATCAAACAGCACCATGTACACTGTACATGTTTGAAGGAACCAGACCAGACAGTGATCAATTCCCTGACTCCTGTCATGCCGTGTTAACAGTGTAGGCTGAGTTTATAGCCCTGTCTTTCATTAAACTCCTGCTGGCTCTTTCCATACACGACCTAGGTTATAACCCCAAGGGATGCAACATCTCACCATTGGGGTCAACAAAATCAAGTCCTGTATGCAAACAGCTAATGCTAATGCTAATATCCCATTATTACATGTATAGAACACTGTCATTTTATTGTTAATGGTTAGTGCTATCAGCATTACAGCATAACATACAACTCACAGCACAGATTATCTGTGTCCCATCATTTTCTTCTGACCAGGCCAATGACCAAAAATAAACGGGCCAATTTAGACCATTATCTGGAATATTACAGCTGGGCAGCAAGTGTAAGCCAACAGCATTTCCCTTAGTGCTTTCCCTTCCTGTCAGCCAATTTAGAAAGCTCATTTAAAAAAACGGGTGGGTGGGGAGTGGGGGGGTGGTGTGACCACCCTGTCCCGAGTGAAGTCGCCTAAGATTCACTTACATAAGAAATGCAGTTTGAAATAATCAAAGAACCTAAGCAATAATAGTGATCTACTCTCTCTTTCTCTCTCTCTCTCTCTCTCTCTATCTCTATCTTTAACTCTGTCTCTCCCTCTATCTCCGAACCACTCCCGTGGGTATTCGCTCCCAGTCACACAGTATGAGTCATCGCTGACCCCCTGCCCTTTTAGACTTTAGTGTTCTTCTGGTTACACAGTCCAGGCAGGAGGGACGCAGCAGGAAAAGGCAGAGACGTCTTTATTCCCTCCTCTGATTTAACGTGCCCTGAGGACTTGGAGCCACTAGACGCCCTTCCAGAGGTCACTCACCTTGACCTTTTCAAAGGAAGCAAGCCAGAACTCTCTTTGGGATTGAAAAGCAGCCGCAGCCAGTGCAACAGGAGCCCCACGGAGGATCCTTTAACCTCCGCCTGAACTTTGACCATGCTTTTTGTTTTATACATATAGCATCTTCCATTCTTTTCAGGAGACTTGCCAAGTGCACATCCTTTCGGACCCAGAGCGTTGAGGTGTCTTCTCACAGTGGAAGGATGGACAGAAGCACCTGTGGATGTTCTCAGATCTGAAGAAAGAGCTCCATTTCCTCCTGTCTCTCAAACAGGAAAGCTTTAAGTGCTTTATCTAATGGGGACAGAAACTCATATCAGCTGGGATTTGGCAAGAATACTCATAGTACACAAACACAAGTTAGTATAGGACTCATTGTTGAGCCTATGATGCCTATGAGCCTTGTGTAGCCCCTCGGCCTTGAGAAGTACACTGAAGCTTTAAGGAAGTGACAAAAAATGCTCTTGCAGTTTTTATCTTAACTTGAATTATTATACTGCCTCTGTCTTTCTATACCTTTAGCATTTCCTTATTGCTTCAGTCTACATATAGAAGCTATATACCCTCACTGAACTCTTCTACCTTCTTCAATGCCCATTTTATCAGTTCTGCTTACCACATAGATGCACTTTGTAGTTTAGCAACTACAGACTGTAGACCATCGGTTTCTCTGTATACTTTGTTAACCCACCTTTACCCTGTTCTTTAATGGTCAGGACCCCCACAGGACCCCCACAGCACCACCACAGAACAGGTATTATTTGGGTGGTGGAATATTCTCAGTACATGTGGATCAGACTCAGCAGTGCAGCTGGATTGTTTAAACACCTCAGTGTCACTGCTGGACTGAGAATAGTCCACCAGCCAAAACTATCCAGCCAACAGCGTCCTGTGGGCAGCATCCTGTGGGAAGCATCCTGTGACCACTGATGAAGGCCTAGAGGAGGACCAACACAAACTGAGCAGCAGCAGATGAGCTATCATCTCTGACTGCACATCTACAAGGTGGATCAGCAAGGTAGGAGTGTCTAATAGAGTGGACAGTAAGTGGACACAGTGTTTAAACACTCCACCACCACGTTAGTATCACTGCAGTGTTGAGAATGATCCACCACCCACATACTACCTGCTCTGTGGTGGTCCTGTGGGGGTCCTGACCTTTGAAGAACAGAGCAAGTATGCAAAGAGTATTTGGACTACTGTGCGTAACTGTCGAACTACGAAATGCACCTCTATTGCAAATGGAACTAATAATTTGGAAGGTTTGCAATGTTAGCCAGCTTGCTGACTTGCTAATCATCACAAGACAATAATAAGACAAAAGTGAACATAATTATGTCTGATAGTGATTATACTTGTTATATACTGATCTGTAGCAAATATGTATTGATGATGTGGTGTGGGATGATTTGTGTGCAGCTGTAGTTAGCCACATTGCAGTTAGCAGTCTGGCTAACTTGTGTAACACAAACAGTAATATCACAAAAGGACAGATAATGACATTGTCTCCCAAATGACTATGTATCACGTTGTATTTCATTTTATTGTCACACATACAGAAGAAAATTATGGTGAGTCAAGGATAATCCAGCCACGATGAAGATGAAGTCACCGAAGCTCTACTACATGACCAATCAGAGCAACAGAATGTAAACTATACTCAATGGTCATGGTTATTCATGGGTTCTTCAGTAAAGACAATGCTTCAGTTTAGAACCTTCAGTTCTCTTATAGAGTTCTCTTCACACTTTAAAGCTCTTAATGTTCTCAGCATTGTGGAAAAAAAGTTTGATGGAGAATGTGTTGTACATAGTTCTATGTCGAGCCTTTTTAGAAATGGTTCTATATAGTCTACATAGCACCAAAAAGGTTCTCTTATTGTTATGAGCCTGTGATCATAACAGCAAAAGAACACTTTTTGGTGCTACATAGAACCATTTTCAGAAAGGTTCTGTACAGGCAATAATAACACAGAAGTGAAACATAATTATGTCCGATACTTATATACTTGTTATATACTGATCTGTAGAAAGTATGTATTGATGATGTGGTGTGGGATGATTTGTGTGCAGCTGTAGTAATCCACATCACAGTTAGCAGGCTGGCTAACATGTATGACACAAACAGTAATATCACAAAAGTACAGATAACAGTATTGTCGCCCAAATGCCGTCTCTCGTGTTATTGGGAAGAAATAAGAAGGAATAAAGGTTTACGCTTAGGCACCGGTCAGTTATCACACTGGACATTCAGTATTGCTGTATGACGGGCCAGCCTTTCAGGGGTCAGAGCAGTAGAGCTATTGGTGAGCAATGTGTATTTGCATGCCAAAGTTCACCAAAGCTAAACTCTATTTTGCACAGGGAATTTATTTGGCCCGGAAGTCTATGACGCCTAAGTGCCTATATCATCACACACTGTCGAGTTGCTCAATAGTTGCCTGCTCATGTGGTTTCTGAAACTGAATGTCAGACTGTTGTCTAGACAAACTGGCCAAAAGTATCAGGTGGCTAAACACAGAAGTCGCAGCCATCCTGAAGTACTTTTGTCTGTTTAGAGGAAGGGAATGGACTAAGGATTCGTCTTTGGTAAATTCAGTGCATCACTTATTTCAGTGAATATAGAGGAGCCCATGTTCTCTCTTTCCACTGTGCTCCCCTTTTCTTTTTTGTTTTTGTTTGCACCTGCGAGTGTTGAACCTGCTGACCTGAGCTGTATTGTGTTTGAGACTGGGTCCCGGAGGTTCAGTAAACATTGCGTTAAACCAGATAATGAGTCTGTGTAATAACTCTGCTGATAGAAAGGCTAGCCGCCTCTAGCTTGCACCATTTGCTGATTATAGCCATAGAGGACTTTTACTGCCCTGTGTCCATAAAACAACCAGTTTCTATTGCTGGACAGGATATGAAAAGCTACAAAAAGGTAATTAAATTAGTAGTTTTTGGGCAAATCTTAAATAATGAATCTGTTACCGCAAGTGTAGTCAGCATAGACATATTTGCCGTTTTTGCTGGTAATGAGCATTTTAACTTTCCATTGCTGGTTGACCAGCATTCCAGCATCCAGTCTCAACATATGCCATGCTAGGATGCCAATTTCCATAAGCCATTTAGCATCATAAAAGAACTGCAAAGCTAAAACCAGTAGTAGTAGCCATCTTGAAGGATAAACTTTGTACTGTTGTTCAATATGTCATATATACTTATCATCAAAAAATAGATGCACCCAGAAGGAAGTGTGGGATTGCAGTGCTACTGGGAAGGAAGATAAAGGTCACCAGGAACAATAAATGATGATAAATTTAGACTGATATGGGCAATATTTATTGATAGATAGATAGATAGATAGATAGATAGATAGATAGATACTTTATTGAGCTACACATACAGAAGTAGTGTCTCTCAGTATGGTGTCAGGTCACCATGTTTGCTAATGCAACATGCCAGACGTCTCAACATGGCGTTGTAGAGGTTCCTAATGGTGTCCTGTGATAACCCATCCCATGCAGCTTGAATATTCTCACACAGTTCCTGCAGATTGTGCGGTAGGGGTGGAGGTGGAGTGACACCAGGCCTTCTGGATGTGTGACCTGTGACAACAAACCATTCATCTTGGCACTGACCACGGTGCCTCCACACACGGATGGGACTTGTCACTGAAGATGACCCGCTGCCATTCTGACTCACTCCATGACAGTCTGGCACGACACCATTGCAGTCTTTGGTGACGCTGATGTGGTGTTACAAGAGCAGTTATCATAGCCTCCATGCATGTAGTCCTGTGGCGTGTGGTCGTCTGCCAATGGTGTTGGCACTAACAGGATGACTCATGGAGGGCATCACTGTTTGCTGAATGTCTGCAATTGTGGCTGTTGGGTCAGTCAGGTACAGTGATAAGGCCCGTCCTTGCTTACGCCACATACACGGCCGAGCTAAAACTTGAATCATTAGCATGTCTCACAATGTCAAACCTACCCACCAAGTTTCATTCCTGTCAGTTGATTCTTTTTTGGGTGCAACTATTTATGTTAGAAGGCACGTAAGAAAGTCAATTTCACATTAAAAGGCATGTAGTCATGCAGTCTGCGTGATGCTAACTTATTGTCAGGCCCTATTACTTGACAGCATTACCTTTACCATTCTGTAGTTGGTGTCATACTCATATTAGGAACTTTGTGACTAGTAGTTTTTTTCCTCTGTGGGGGAAAAATGAATGAGTATTTGAGAATTGTTAAACATGCCTCGTAGTGCCAAACATTTACGGAATGAATGGTGAAATAAAAGTGAAAATTAGATTTCTTATACCTTGTAATACACCAGATTACTGGAACGGGTCACTCTTCACCCTTGCTAAACATAGTTACTAACAGTTCTAGGACTTCATCAGTGGTTTCCCAGTAATAAACTGAGATACAGGCTGGGCAGTACATTGTTAATTCTCGCAGTGCATGTTGTGCTGAAAGAAGGCTGTAATCACAATCAGACATCGTTGAATAGGTAATCATTCACATAAGCTCTTCATTCACTCTCACAAAGATCTTCCCCCAGACAGTGATGTATCCACCCTGCTCTTCCGGAACACATGGAGGATGTTGGCTAATGCAAAGCACATGAAGCATGACTGCTGTTTGCACAGGAGGGACAACAGCAGCTGAGCAGCACCGTTAACGATACAATGAACTGGGAAGAAAACAGTGTCTGTCTAGCTTATTGCATGTCTTTAAACGGTGCGGTTTGGCCAACAGTCAAATGTACACAGCTTTTATTCCAAATTAAGCCAAGACTTGTCTTGTGTCTGAAATTTGCATCTTTGTTTTTAACCTCAGGGCTAATGTATCTCAGACGTGAAGGAGCTTCATACCTACCAGTTTAGCCCTGTGAAGACTGCATAGACCTCTGAAGTGGTGTCATCACTCTGTAGTTGGTGTTGTGTTTGTATTAGGGACTATGTGACTAAAGAACATTTAAAGTCGCTCCCTATTACAGAAATAGGGCACTATATAGTGCTTCAGCCATTATGTAGTGCTGATTGAAATATCAATGGTATAGTTTAATTTCCTATGTAGTTCATTAGCGATTACCCAGAATGCATCGCAAAATGTAGTGTACAGATGCCGTATGCTAATATACCAAAGAACACTTAAAGGCAATGCATTGGTGTCTTACTACCGATGAAAAAGAAGTAGTTGTGTTGTGTCAGCATCCAAGAGTTGTACGATGGCAGTTTGTCCATGTTATCAAAGAATTGCACAGTTCGGCCCGATTTGGTGGATGCCTTCCCTGGCACAATTCTGAGGAGAATATCCAGTAGACTAGGATTTTAGCCACTGCTGGTAGACCCGTATGGCCGTACGCTTCCATACACCTGTAGATTCAGCTACTTCCTTCACACTATGCTCATATGGCAAGCCCATATACAATCACTCCTTTTAGCCAATCATTAACATCTGCTTTGGAGCCATTTCCCACACGTGGAAAAAGACATTCACTGCACTGTACCACCTCTTCTCAAGCTATGGATCCCGTCAGTCACACCCCGCAGGTATTTATAGCCCCTTTGTCCTCATGCAGCACTGAACACTGAAGTAGTGTATATGAACATAGTTTCTGTAAAGTCTTTTGGTCGTCCCAGTTCACTATGAAGAAAATGCTATATAGTGAATGAGTTCATGAGTAAACCATTCTGAATGCAGCATACATGTTTTTTTTTCTCTATGGTAAGTAATAACATTTTTGTAAATTGCTATATATGCATTGTGGTCAAATAAAATGTTCCAAACGTGATACATTTTCAAACACCATACTTTTTTTCTCTGACAAAAACCAAACGGGCTCGAGTCTCTCTGACACCGCCGATCTCCCGGACTCCATTTCCCAGAGTGCACTATCCGATGACGTCACACTCACATGTCCCCATTCAACCAATCACTCACGTTCTAGCGCATCCGAATACTGATTGATTTCAGCTGACACTCTCCACACTTCCTGTTTATAAACCACACGCAGACACTTCGCGAAGTTTTGCCAACCCTGGTTGCATTACCGAGCGTTTCTCCCTGCCTTTCTCCTTGCTTGTACTGGTTCTGACTTTCCTTTGTCTTTGGTTCTCTCTCTTTGGATTTCCCCTTTGTCTTGGTAGCCTGTTATTTGCCTCGCTGGTTTTCGACCCTGCTTCCATCCTCCCGACTATTCTCTGGTTATCTCTCTCTAATTCTGTCTGCTGGTTTGTTTGACTCTCTGGTTCTCGACCTCCGCTTGTCTCCTCTACCTATGACCTGGCATTACCCTTTTGTATTGCTTGCTCCTCCTTTGTTGTTGTGCATTGCTTCCAGTTTGTTCAATAAAGCATCTCTGACTTTCAGCTCTGCTTGCATCCCGCAAAGTTCTTTGCGCCTGACAGACGTCTCTTGCCCCACCCATTACAAAAGTCAGAGTTAGAGAAACTTGGTGAGCTAAAGCTAACCAGCATATCCAAATACTAGACCTCCTATATGTACGTGTCTTTCATTCATTCATTCATATATCAATGTTGTTCAATCATCGTTTCTTTGTTTACATGTTGCTTTATCCATTTGTCCATCAGCATATCTGTTTGTTTCTTTGCATACTGCGTTATCTGTCTGTTGATTCACTTGTCCATTATTTTGTCTGCATGTCTGTTCATCTGTGACCTTTATCTTTCAGTTAGTGTCACAGAAAATCTGGATAATAAAGTTTGTTCTTTATGAGTGGCAGAACCGGCTAGCAGAGCTGTCTATCAAGCTGCTCATTAGCCACACCCACACAGTCCTCAGATAGACCACATCAGCAGTTTTCAAGCTGTTCTGTCATATTTTTATCTTATATTTTGATTCAAACTTTCCTGGATGTTTACTGTACCACTTAGGTTTATTATCATGCGAGCAGTTTTAATATTTTACTCTGTGCTCCCTGCAACTTTAAGACACTTTGCGCAGGGGAACAGACTGAAATATAACCACAGTGCTGCAAAAAGCTAATTACTTGTGCCTCAAAGCTGTAACTGCTTTGCAATAAAGTACTAATGCTGGTGTCTGAATACATTTTTCACATGTCAATCTTTGCCATTTTTTTTTTTTTTGCAATCAAAAGCCATTGTTTACATGATATTGCAGTGAATATATGTAAGTATATACAGTATAGAAATATATGTGTATTGTGCTGGTGTGAGTGGATCAGACACAGCAGTGCCAAGTTTATAAACACTGTGTGCACTCACTGTCCGCTCTATTAGACACACCTACTTTGCTGGTTCACCTTGTAGATGTAAAGACAGAGACCATAGCTCCCAAGTTGTTGCACAGTCCTTCATCAATGGACACTGCCCACAGGACGCTGCTGGCTGGGTCAATTTGGTTGGTGGACTATTCTTAGTCCAGCAGTGACACTGAGATGTCCAGCAGAACTACTGTGTCTGATCCACTCACACCAGCATAACATACACTAACACACCACCACCACCATGCCAGTGTCACTGCAGACTGCAGTGCTGAGAATGATCCACCACCCACATAATACCTGCTCTGTGGTGGTCCTGTGGGGGTCCTGACCATTGTAGAACAGGGTGAAAGGGGACTAACAAAGTAGAGAAACAGATGGGCTACAGTCTGTAACTGTATAACTACAGAGTGCTCCTATATGTGGAGCTGATAAAATGCACTCTGAGAGTAGCTACAAGAAGATGTGCTTAGTTTGAGGCCTGATGATGTTATTTCCTACCCTCTACTTCTCCTTGTCTTCTGAATGAGCCTGTACCCAGGAGGGCTACTAACATTTCACATTTAAAGATCTCCCACGTGTGTGTGTGTGTGTGTGTGTGTTTGGGTCTGTTCACTGCAGGGGGTGAGTGAACATTTACAGTTCCTTCATTCCAGTTACGTGGTAACCTGCGGGCCTCCTGCGCAGTCTGCTGGGGGTGCTGGAAAAAGCCCATGTTTGCCCTTTGCACCTCAGTGTGGGGCAGACTGATAAACATCCCCCCTCCCTCCCACCCCTCACACAAAAAAACAGACTCCATCCACAGTTTCCAGAGTGTGAAGGGATGGGAAGGCCCTGGCTGTGCTGCCAGGTTAATGAAGCCTGAAGAACAGCGCAGGCCTGCATAATGAGACTAAATCAAGTTATGCTAAGTCAAGTTAGCTTTAGAGTTAAGCAGACTATCTGTGAAGTACAGGAAGTAAGCGTGTCTGTGTTGCCATATCAATGGGTGTCGGAATGCACTTTGGAATTCCTCTCTTGGCAGCTTACTTGGCTTATTTACGTGTCAAGCTGTTACAGGGCCCAAAAAAAACTGAATTTCTTCCGTTTTTTAATCAGAATGAAAGAGTTTGAAGTGATAAGTAAAAGCTTACCGTTCATTTTCCAGCACATATGATCCATATGGGTTATTCTGAAGAAGATGATGAATTCTGGGCCCCAACATTTTAAAAATTGGGAAGGAAGATAAAGGTTACCAGGAACAATACATGATGAAAAACTTCAACATGTGTCTCGGCATGGAGTTGTAGAGGTTCCTAATGGTGTCCTGTGATAATCCATCCCATGCAGCTTGAATATTCTCACACAGTTCCTGCAGATGGTGCGGTAAGGGTGGAGGTGGAGTTCACCAGGCCTTCTGGACATGTGACGTGTGACAAAAAACCGTTCATCTTGGTGCTGACCACGGTGCCTCCACACACGGATTCGTTGGTCATCTCCACCAAGACAAAAGCGGGACTTGTCAGATGATGAAGATGAAGATGTCAGATGAAGATGACCCCCTCCCCTTCTGAGTCACTCCATGACAGTCTGGCATGACACCATTGCAGTCTTTGGTGATGATTTGACTGCATGTAGTCCTGCATAGTGGAGCCATCTGCCAAAGGTGCTGGCATTAACAGGATGACTCATGGAGGGCCTCACTGCTTGCTGAAGGTCCGGAATCATGGCTGCTGCGTCAGTCAGGTATAGAAAGGTCTCTCTCATCATGGTTTGTGTAGGTGTCCGCTGATGTTTGCCGCCTTCTGTCCACTGCCGGCAACAGTGTGCTATGGTAGTATCCGCACAACTGATAAGGGGCACGGTACATCCCGTTTTCTGGAGCCCTATGATACGACCTCTCTCAAACTCTTCCAACTGCTTGAATTGCTTTCAAACTCTTCTCTGAGGCATACTTCACTTGCAAAGGATGCTACCAACACAGCAGCACGAGTCAGAAAGGAACTTATTTAGTCAGTCAGTTGCAGCGATAAGGCCTGTACTTGCTTACATCACATGCGCGGTCGAGCGTGAAACTTGAATCATTCACATGTCTCCAGTATATGTTTTCCCATATACTGTAGATCTTCAACAGATCTACAACAGTATATGAAAACTGTTTATCTACATGATGATTATGATGTTGGACACGGCATGAGGCTGTTTCAACAGAACTCATCATATATGGAAACTGTAGAATCAGTTTGCTTGATTTTTTTTTTCCCACAAAAACAAGACATTAACATACATAATTAGCTCCGCCCACTCAACACAAGAAGTGTTTCAGCCTGAATTAAGCACTATACAGGGCAGCTAGAGGCTATTACAAAGGTCATGTACATACAACAGAACAGATCTCATTTACATATATCAGTCTTAAAGAGACAGTACCAAAAACAGACTGTTTAATTCTAAGGCATAAGAAAGGTATAGATTAGAAATAAAGGTCATACTTTTTTTTTTGGCATATTTAGCCCTACCCACTCATCCTGAACTTATAAGAAGTGATTCAGCCTGTTTTAAGCACTATACAGGGCAGCTAGAGGCCATTACAAAGGTCACCGATATACAACAGGACAGAGCTCATTTACATAGAACAGCCTTAAAGAGACAGTACCAAAAACAGCCTGTTTAATTAGGAAAAAGCTCATGAATTATTGCCATTTTTGGCATATTTAGCCCTGCCAATTCACCTTGAAGTTATAAGAAGTGCTTCAGCCTGAATTAAGCGCTATAGGGCAGCTAGAGGACATTACAAAGGTCATCTACATACAACAGAGCAGAGCTCATTTACATACAACAGCCTTAAAGAGACAGTACCAAAAACAGACTGTTTAAGACATAAGGAGTTTTTAAAAGAAGGTCATGAATTATTCCCAGTTTTGGCACATAAACTCACAAAAACAAGAGCAGGACTGTGGCCAGGCTGGGAGGGGCACTGTGGGGTTACGGTTAATGCCTTAATGACAGTGGAAGTGTTTGAGTCATTGTGTGAAAATGTCTGACTGAAGCCGAGCTTGAGTAAACAAGACCTCCATCAGCGAAAGGACCCACATAGATGCGCTCTGTGAATGTTTTATTACATGTCATTTAACCTTTGAAGTATATGTGAGAGGGGAATTACATACCGAGATGTAAACATCATTCATAGGGGTTTGGTGTGAAATGGTGTATCTCATTTACTAACCAAAGTGACCATCTAAACTGCACACATCTTCTGAGGTTGTTATATGGGTATATATAATATTATATATATATATAAGGGTAAATCTTTATAAATTATATGTATTTGGGGCTACAAAAGGTGGAAGGGCAGGAAAGAGGAGTTGCTTATGTGAGCTGGAGGATCGGCGAACTAAATGCTGGGCTGGAGCTGCGTGGCACAGATTTATAGCACACCCCTTTTGTTCTTAGCACTACACCACTGAATAATATACTTCTAACCAGACGAATTTCAAACAATGAGTTTCAACAGCATAATGGACCACACTGTCTCAAAGCTGCACTCACAACATGAATCACAACCGTGGATAATCACACAGAATCCATCACACCAGAGCTTCTTTCCAGACCTGGTCTTGTTTGTCCTGAGAGTTTGGGACGCACGATTCTGGCAGTCTAGGTTTCACTTCAACCAGCAAAATGCGCTATTTGACCAGGGGTGCCAAAACTGCTATATTCCAAGCCTTCCATGTACAATAACACATTAATTCAACATGCAAATATGCTTTATTAATGTGCCCATATCATGCAAAACTGATATTTCTTTAATTTTCTTTGCTTTTTAAATTAAAAGTGTTCATCGTAACCCCTTTTTTAATGTATCATTTTAGGCTTTGGATACTGTTGAAAATGTAGCATTTGCTCTGTGTTTTGCATCAAGTTTCTTAATTATTAATTATTAGTGAATTAAGTTTTAAGGTGGAAACAACACCCAAGTGCCCACCAACAAACCCAGCATTAGCTTTGGTCAATTATCTTGTCTTCAGCACCAAAAACAAAAGAAAGAAAGAAACAAAAGACAAAAAGAACCACGGTAGCTCTCAGTACAGACTGGGGTTTGTAGTGTTTTTAGAATCATGCTAATCAGTTAGCATCAATAGTGGCTCATAAACAACCTTGCTTTTATTTTTTGCTTGCTTTTGTGTCCTGAATGTTACAAAACTAGCCCTAGGTTGACATGCAAACTGAATCTTATTAAGGTAGCACAGCAGCACCGGGGACCAGCAGTTCTTTAGGGTTCTCTAGCTTTCACACTTGGCCGCTAATGTGCTGTTTCTGTCCTGTCAAAGCAGGGCTAGCCCTTGGCAGGCATAAACATGCAACACCAGGGATTAGCATAGCATATAAAGGCCGTTTCCTAGCCGGACGCCATAAATACAACCCCTTTTCTTGGAGAGCAAATCCACTTAAACCATTACGAGGGACTCTCTGACTTTTGACGTAGCGTGCCAATTATTTAGAGCTGTGCTAATACTGTGCTAGCGCTTGCTGGCTAAAGTGCAGCTTAACACTTGAGAAAGACTGACCCATCAAATCAAGGGCAGAGATCTAAACGGGAGGGCAAAATGTATTGCTTTATCATGAAAACTAGAAGCTCAAGAGCCCAATAACAGGAAGGCTATAGTAGCCCTTAGCTCTGTGGGCATTCCTTCTGTAAACAGTACGGACTGGATAGCCCATTGTAGGTTGCCATGGTTCTCTGTAGAACACTTCGGAGGAAGTGAGACCCCTCGTTACCTCGAGGGTTCCTACTGTGGGGACCAGCTGAGGCCTCTGGACAAAGCCTGGACATAACTTTAAACGCTGTAGGCAGCTGCAAGTGCTCTGACAGCTCAGTCGCTTAGAAACACAGCTCGTAAATTTCTATTAGCAAAGAAATGTTAAAGCTTAACAAATGGAAACGCTATTATAGCCAGCCTTTGAGAACTGGACACTAGTGGACTATAACCGTGAGTCCTAATGCAGAATCAATGATTCAAATATCAACGGCAGTCAAAGCCAAAACAGAAACTTAAAATTATGTTTCAGTCAAATCAAGTGTTTCCTAGAAAGCAACTGTTCCCTTCTTTGCTCTGACCGCAGTGGAGAGATGCTATAACAATTGCATTCTTGTTTTGTGGTGTATAATATATGAATATTGTATATCATCTTGTGGTGTATAATATATGTATAATGTATGTTATTATGAAAAATGACAGATTGGTATTAGTATCTTTGTTTATTACAGATACATGTACAAGTACCTAGTACCTATTTAGTACACAGAATTGTAGCCAATTTATGTTTATGTTTCATTGAACTATTATAAGCAGCGACTTTAATTGGGAATAAACTATTAGATTTATTAATGTGCAGTTTTTTCAATCATTTATTTTTTCACATTTCCCCTTTTGTTTTTCTTGAGTTCTTGATTTCTATGTTGAAACAAATACATAAAGTACTTACCTAAGTACTGATTTCTGCCAAAGAGGTAAGCATTTTGAGATGTTAAACATTGTTTTGAGATATTTAGTTAATTATTAAAAAATTATTATGATACTAAGTCAATATTTTGACAGTCAGCAGTTATTTTTTTTAAATAGAGAGTCAATATTTGAATGGAATATCTCATAATAGTGACTTATTTTCTTAAAATATATTAAATAGTTTCTTTAAATAATAACTATATTTAGCACAAGATCAACCTAGGATCTCAGAATAATGACATATGGAGATTTTGATATATTCAAATGAATACCTTTATCTATGTGCCTGTGTGTGTGTGTGTGTGTGTGTGTGTGTGTATAAATGTGTGTGTACACTAGGGTATTATAATATATACATAAATATAGATATATGTAATATAGAGATATTTATTCTGAAATATTTTATTTTTTGTGAATATTCAAGTGAAAGTTTTGAGATATTAAATCAATACTTTGATCAATTACATCATCATTTTTTAAATATAGTGAGCTAGCAAGTGAAAAAGCTTCATTTTGCAGATACATCACAAGCAGTACGAGCAACAGTTGCTTAAAAAGAGAAAACAAAAGCCTTCCTGACTCCTGACCAAGTGGGTCAGCTTCGAGGTCTGTGGGGGCTGTGGGGATTCCTCTCATCCGCTAGCTAATGGTCTTTACCAGTAACTGAGATCCTCCCTTAGTCAGTGGTCAGGATCAGCCTGGTCAGATCACCTTCACCAGAGAAATCTTATTGACCTCCTGGCCTTCCAGCGCCTACAAATCCTATAGAGGTAGTGAAGAGTCTACTGAAGCTCCATGACTCCAAAGCTGCTTAAGGTCCATTATAGCAGGAGGTGACTCTATTGGAGCACTGGATCTGTTAGTGTCAACCTTCTCCTGAAGGACTGCACTACAGTCAGACTTATATAACAGTAATTTAGCACATCTTTCCCTAATAGATACCTGGTTCAGTGACTGGAAGAATGTGGCACAGGAAGTACACTGTGATCCCCTAGGTTAGCATTTAGCATGACCTTAGGCTGGCTTTACACAGTGAAGTTTGCACAGTGTAAAACCTGAGAGCTAAATAGACATCATGCTCATTTGCCAGCTGTTTTCAGTTAAGGCCCATCCTAGCAGATACGCTCAGTGGCGACTGAGGTCCTTTCTGCCTTTCCACATTTGTTGGCTTAAAGCGTCCATCCTCACCTGTGTGTGCAAAGGCGAGAGAGCGGTGGCCCGATGCCAGGAGCAGCCGAGAGCCCGCTCAGAGCAGACGGTCTGACGCCATCCTACCACCATCTCCGAGGATTACTGTTTACTTTGAGCTTCATGGGAAAATAAATGCTACGTTGCGCGTGTGTGTGTGGGTGGGCAGATGCTAAGTCGCACATACAAACTGTAATCCTCCTAACATTAGCTTCTGCAAATGATGATGGAGAGATCCACCACACTGAAGCAAGATTGTCTCCACCTGAGCGATGTTTAGGCTGTTTATGCCAATTCTGCTTCTGCACATATGCAGTAATCTACTCTGCATCTGCTGCTTGGGGAGATTTGATTTAATGTGGCATAATTGGCAAAATGATATCTCAACTGTGGGTGTTTTCGAAAACACAATGTCTGATTATGGGGCGAGACCTGAAATTAGCTGAGGCAAACTGTTTAGCACAGGACTTAAACAAAACCGCATTCAGAGAGTGGGCCGTGAGGCTCCATCCACAGGCAGGCTAGACACCTGTGAATACCAGCAGACAAGACGCTGGAAATTACCAGCCTAAACTCACTGATAGCATGAAATACAATATATATATATACATATATGTGCATTTTTGTGTTTTTTTGGTATGTGGGTATTGGATCATTCTCAGCACTGCGTGACCCTGACCTGGTGGTGTGCTAGTGTGTGTTGTGCTGGTGTGAGCGGATCAGACACAGCAGTGCTGCTGGACACCTCAGAGTCACTGCTGGACTGAGAACAGTCCACCGACTACAACTATCTAACCAACAGTGTCCTGTGGGCAGCGTCCTGTGGGCCTGCTGATGAAGGACTAGAGGATGACCAACACTGTACTGTGCAACAGCAGATGAGCTATGAGCTCTGACTGTACATCTACAAAGTGGACCAGCAAGGTAGGAGTGTCTAACAGAGTGGACAGTGAGTGGACACAGTGTTTAAACACTCCAGCAGCAGCACTGCTGTGTCTGATCCACTCACACCAGCACAACACACACTAACACACCACCACCACGTCAGTGTCACTGCAGTGCTGAGAATGATCCACCACCCACATAATACCTGCTCTGTGGTGGTCCTGTGGGGGTCCTGACCACTGAAGAACAGGGTAATAGGGTATTAACAAAGCAGGCAGAGAAACAGATGGACTACAGTCTGTAACTACAAAGTGCTCCCATATGGTGGGTTCAGGAAGTCTAATGATATGCGGTGATTTTACTAGTAAAAACAGACTTATTGATAAGATAAATGGTAAATAATGAAGCCTTATCTTTCTGGATTAAAGCAGTTTTACTGTAGGAGGTAATAACACAGCTTGTCACACTCTGGCCTACTTCCTAGCGTAATATTTTAACCCAGTATTGCAGGGGATGCGAATCTCATATTTATTCATATTTGATTCCCATTGGTAATCAATAATGTAGTCACAAACCTTCCTTTCTGTGTATCTGGGTGTCTTGAGAGTTTCTGTGGAAGGCTGGAGGTAATAACAGTTATGTAAACGATGTAGTACAGTAAGAACAACCGCTCCCTGTAGATAACTCTCTGTAGATAATGTACAGCAGCCTTGTGACTCTTCTGAACAAACATCTTCCTCAACAAACATCTTCCTCAACAATCCTCAGCAATCCTCAACAAGGATTTGACGTATAGCAATGGGTGTTTAGAATGGTCAGGCACGAGATCATCCAACACTGATTGGTTGAGGACTGGGAGCCCTGGGTTTATCTGGGAGCCCTGGAACAGAGTTTTATGGTAGGGAAGGCCAGGAGAGTTTCGAGACTGCATTTTTGGAAAGGCCTATAACCTAGAACTGATCAGAAGGGTGAAAACTTAGAGCCTCCTCACCTTGCACAGAATGACTGGTTGTTACTTTAGAAGATCTGAAGTTGATATGTTTTACTTTCCTCATGTGCTTTGATTTTATTGGCATCACTAATCAGTTATGTTATTATCTTTATCCTTTTTAATCTTCTTTGTTCACCATGATTTTCATTCTTTTTCACCACCTTGTCATGTATTTTGTTATCACTTCACTCAATGATAAAGCTTTGCCTGAATTAATATGAACACGCTCCATGGCTGGATTGCCATCATGATAGATCACCGATTGTAGCAGTAGCTACTTGTTAGCAGATAAGCATGCTCTTCCACTTACATTGAGGAAACAGGTTTTGATCCTGCATAATGTTAGCAGGACCACTATCTGTTAAAACATGTTGTCTATTGAAATTTGAACAAATAAATGGCAGTTTTTATCTGACACAAAGCATCTATTTGCTAATGCTTTAAGGTTAGCCGCACTCCGCTTCTTCCTTAGCATAAAGAGTAGGGTTGAATAATGTTTTGACAGTTTTAACTATTGTTAAAAACACACATTCAAACTCTTTAGAGGTTTAGAAGGTTTAAGCACCTGAAAGGTTTGAGTGCTGAGTGTTGTCATCGCATGGGGATAAAAAGCGTGGGCTTTGGCATTCACGCTGTTCAGCTTTTGGCAGTTATTCACTAACGAATAACAAGAGAAAAGTGTGCTCATGAATCAGGAAATGGCTTTGCAAAAGCAGCAAACCAGAAAATACTTGTATCCACTTAAGACGTTTTAAACACCCAGAGCTGTAGTGGAGCTGCCTGGAAGATGTCACATGCTATTATACCTCCATACACAATGAGGGTTGGAGATTTGCAGAAGTTTCCAAAACTACAATTTACATGCCACCTCCATGCCCAACAAACCATGACATCATGGATTCCAGAGGAGAGATCCAACACATAAACCAAATCCACTTAAAAGTCTGATAGGCCACAAAATCAAACTTTCGTCATGGCCATCCCAAGCCCCTTGACTGAAACCCTGTGGGGTGGCCTGAAGAGGCTGTGTCTGAAGTGGAAGCTCAGAGCTTCTAGACTGAGGATGGACTGAAATGTCTGCTGTGTGAGTTTCTTGGAGAAAAATACCGAACGCCTTAAACCATCTGGAATGTAAGAGATTCCCCACTGTGCTCCGGTCACTTCAAAGAGGGGCCCACCCTTTTTTCCTTCCCTTTTTCTGGGGCCTTCATGTGCAAATCCCTAACCAACACGGCCCCAGGGATTTCCCACCCCAACAAAAGGAGTGACCTAAAAGACAGGTTGGACTGTAACGAGGCCAGGCCTCTCTCTCACTCACTCTCACTTTATAATCACCAACTCTGTGGCCATAAACATAAAGGAACGAGAGCTATACAGAGATTTACAATTATCTGTAACGTCCTCTGTTCTATAAGACATGCAGGCATATATGAGAGGACTTTAGTCGGTGCTTTCCGGCTCATAGGTTGGAGAATTTGCTGACTTTCCTCCTACAGAGAAAGTCCATTGTTGTAGTCCATCCATCCATTTATCCATATTTCCTTGAAAATTAAAGTTTCCTAAGTCGTTCTTGGCTCGGTTCTATGGTTTTATCTATAAGTGTATAACTGGTGTAGGACATTCGCTTTGTGAGGAACNAAAGTCCATTGTTGTAGTCCATCCATCCATTTATCCATATTTCCTTGAAAATTAAAGTTTCCTAAGTCGTTCTTGGCTCGGTTCTATGGTTTTATCTATAAGTGTATAACTGGTGTAGGACATTCGCTTTGTGAGGAACTTCTTTGAATTCATCCCACTTACAAAAATGGCTTTTTTAAGAACCATCAATTGAAAGGCGTTTAGGGAACCAAAAGTGGTTCTTATATGGTTTCCATCTTGGTAAAATGGCACAAACAGCATGATTCAAAGGTCAAAGGCCAGACTGAAAGTCATTTTAATCTAAAGCTTATCAACAAATGCTTATAATATGCTCCTAAGAGAGATATGATAGTCAAGATGTACTTACAAAATAGTATTTACAAAATGTCTACAGCCTTAATATATTTTCTATAAATGTTTAAATCATTTACAAATCCTTGCTGAGAATCAGGTTTAGGGTTAGGATGAGTACAAGGGTGAGGGTTTAGGGTTTGGATTGAGATTGAGTTTTAGGGTTAATATTGGCACCAGGATTAAGGATTGGGAAAATTAAGGTGAATTTAGTAGAAATTCAGTTGAATATACATTAAGTGCAAGTCAACAAGACCTACGGGGAATGTCAATCTTAAAAATAAAGGTTCATTGCCTGATTCCCAAACAGTCATTCCCAGGACATTCCTCAAGGCCCTAAAGATGGTTTTCTTCATCCATATGTGTTATGAGTTGGGTTAGACCATGTAGAAGCTCTTAGGGCCAAGTTAAGTATTACTGTTATAGAAGAAGCTCCCCTAAAGAGCTTTTAAGAAAACCATTATTGTAAAAAATCGTACCTCCATATAATGTAAAGGTTCTAGGAAGAACCCTTAAACTGCTATGGAGCTTTGACAGCTTATGTTTAAAAGGTTCCTCAAGCTAATATATCACACTTACAGACATGGTTCTTTAGGGAGCCAAACATGGTTCATCTGTTTAAGAGTGTTCGTCAGGTCTTTTGGAGGAGTGTCCCCTGTGACGCAGAGAGGGGGCTAATTTTAAGAAATGTAAGGAGTGTTATGTAATACTCTTGAGGTAAGCTCGCCAGACATAAAAAGAGTCACCTTGCGTGTTAAAGATGGTAGTGACTTCAGGCTCCTGCAGATGTGATTGTCTCGTTCCATGTGTGGAAAATGGCTCCAAAGCAGATGTTAATGATTGGCTAAAAGGAGTGACTGCATTTGGGCATGCCAAAGACCATAGTGTGAAGGAAGTAGCTGAATCTGCAGGTGTATGGAAGCGTACGGTCATACAGGTCGACCAGCAGTGGCTAAAATCCCAGTCTACAGGAAATTCTCCTCAGAATTGTACCAGGGAAGGCATCCACCAAATCTGGCCCAACTGCGCAATACTTTGATGCAAGTGTGTCTGAACATTGATGTGGCCTACATCTAGAAACTAAGCAGCAATCGCAGCAATAAGTTAAGTATCTCAACAGAAAAATATTTCTTAAATTTCAGGGAACGTCAATGTCATTTTTAGAACCATTTCTGTTCATCACGCTTTCCAACATGTGGATTCAAATGAAAAAAAAAAAAAACACTGAATGGACAAAATGTAGTTAAATGTAGGTGACACTTCTGTTCCAGCATCTGGCCTGACCTTTACAGAGCATTGGTTGAAGTATGAGCGCTGCATCTCTCTTCTCTTTACAATATACAATCCGTTTTCCTTTGACAGGTGCTTCCTTTATCACTGAGGCCATAAATATAAGTCCTGTCTGGGCCACTTTAACATATAAGAGCAGAGATTACAGCATGATAATGAGGGGGGTGGGTGGGGGGGTAGCAGTCAGCAGATAAAGGGAGATTGGCCTGTGTGTTTTTGTTAAGGCCCACTGAGGAATTCTGCCTTTTATATGCATCAGCAGCATCAGGGGACAATAATGTAGCCCTTATCTGCTGTGAGAGACTCTCTACAAGGGGACTTCCACCATAATGTCAGAAAGAAAGTCATGTCAACAGAATTTTCTGCAACTAAAAGAAAATGCTAAAATGCTGATTCTCGGTACTAAAACTCAGAGAACAATCCTTAATGATGCACTAGGTTCTTCAGCTATTAATACAAAACCTGAAGTAGGAAACCTGGGCTCGATCTTAGACTCTGAGCTCTGTTTTATCCCACATGTCAAAGCAGTCACTAAAGTAGCCTTTTAGCATTTCAGAAATATTGCTAAGCCATTTCTGTCTCAGAGTGATGCAGAGAAACCGGTTCATAAGTTTGATACAAGCAGAGTTGATCACTGTAATGGTCCTCTTACTGGGGTTCCTATGAAAACACCTAGCCTCTACAACTTTTACAGAACGCAGCAGCTTGGATCCTAATAAAAACTAAAGAGAGCTCATATAACTGCTGTGCATGTATATTTTAGAACAGATTTTAAAGTTCTGCTACTGGACTAAATAATCTTGCACCAGCTTCCATCGCAGAACATCTCTTTGTTATGTTCCAGCTTGTGAGCTTAGATCTACAGATGCTGGCCTTCTGCAAATACCTTCTGTAAAACACAAGAAAAAGGGAGAGACCTCTTTCAGTTAGTCTGCTTCTAAAATGTGGAACTCACTTCCAACTTCTGTTAGACAGTCATGTCCAGAAGGCCTGGTGTCACTCCACCTCCACCCCTACCGCAAAATCTGCAGGAACTGTGTGAGAATATTCAACCTGCATGGGATGGAGTATCACAGGACACCATTAGGAACCTCTACAACTCCATGCTGAGACGTCTGGTATGTTGCTGTAGCAAACATGATGGCCTGATACCATACTGAGAGACACTACTTCTGTATGTGTAGCTCAATAAATATTGATATCAGTCTAAACTGATCATTTTAATAATTTATTGTTTCTGGTGACCTTTATCTTCCTTCCCAATAGCACTGCAATCCCACACTTCCCTCTGGATGCAGCTATTCCTTTAATATTGAGTGTATTATTATTCATAGTGTTGGTGATGGGACTGAAGAGCTTTAAAGCTTCCTCACAGAAAGTTATTACCACAAATACGCTGCCTGATGGCGTAGATGTTGCTTTATGTCACTTTTGAAATACGATTTTGCCTAAAACTTATTTTTGTGAGTATATTCGTGGTGGAGAGGTACACTCAGGGCATTTTGACCGGTTCTCAAAGGTGGTTCTTTAGAAAACCCCTTCTTCCCACCTTTGTTTTTCGGCCTGCATGCGCGTATTGGGTTTCCCCTTTGCTCTTTCTCCCAACTGTTGCTCTGGGTCACGCTTTAAAACCTCGTCCATCAGCGTCACATGCCCCATGTCAACACCACGCTAATGGCAATGCCTTATGGGATTTATGGCAAGAGCAAAGTATCTGAAAAATGCTATCTGTGTTCGAATTTATGAGCCAGTAATGACAGGTGAATCTGACACTAAAGATAGGTTCTTTAAACGCAAAAGCAATCTCTGATATTGTTGATGGTTTTATGTGACCCTTTAGTTTACTTCAAGCACTGCAACCTGTTTAACTTGCTGAAGCCAGAGTTTAAAAGCATCTGCCATACTCAGCTATAGAGCCTCTACATTCAATCAAATACACTAAATTACTTAAATCATTGGATAAATCTTCTCTTTAAAGAGTCTGCATTCCACAGCTCTCTTGAAGAAAGAAATGGAGCCTGATGGAAGCTCCCATTTATAAGCATATTTTAAAGCTTTAATACACAGAAAAGTGCAAAAGCATAAAAGGTGTACCTGACTCACTCAAAAGCCACGAATACAGACGAGCGAGCAGTGATGCCCTCCATGAGTCATCCTGTTCGTGCCAGCACTATTCACAGACGGCTGCATGAAGCTGCACTATATGACCATTACAGACCATTACAGCGACTGCCCTTAACACCACGTCAACGTTGCCCAAGACTGCAATGGTGTCATGCCAGACTGTCATGGAGTGACTCAGAATGGCAGCGGGTCATCTTCAGTGACGAGTCCCACTTTTGTCTTGATTGGGAAGCCGTGTGTTGAGGCACTGTGGTCAGCTCCCGGAACTGTGTGAGAGTTTTCAAGCTGCATGAGATTAATTATAGCAGGACACCATTAGGAACCTCTACAACTCCATGCCGAGATGTATGAATGTTGCGTTAGCAAAGATGGTGGCCTTCTGAATAGCATTGCATTCAGACTCTATTCTTTTGATGATGAGTGTATACTAGAAGTGGAGATATGGCAAAAATATAATACTGTGGTACATCAAGAGTATATGTGGTATATCAGGATATGTTCTGTTTCAGACTCTCATCAGTTGGAGCTGTTAAGTGTAAGACTTGTAGAGTCTTTAAGATCAACATCAACATCCATTTAGTTGGGGGTGTCTAAGCTTTGACTGGTAGTTTAAGTCTACACTAGTGAGCACACTTTCAGAAATAAAGGGTGCTAAATGGTTCTTGACATGGATATATGGTTCTAGGAAACCTTTAATTTGTATAGAACCCTGCTTTAAAATTCTCATTTACAAAACAGGTTCTTCCAAGAACCATCCAACCTTCCAGCCATCCAAAAGTACTTCTATTATTGCTCCAGAGAACCCAATTTGAGAATCCATTGCTAAGCAGATGGAAAGCTTCTCTCCTCCACCCCTAAATAACCTTAAATGTCACTCTTCACCTGTTGGCAGTATCCTTCAGCACTCTCACTTCTGTATTGGGTTACATAGTGGTATCCAGTGGTATCCAAAGTATTGCTTAGACTTCAAATCCCTTAGGCCTCCGTAAGACCCTTCTTGGACTTTTGACCTTTCCAGCTGACTGAGGGTTCTGCCCACTGTGAAGATCGACAGGGTGTGAGTGTGTGTGTGTGTGTGAGGGGAGGTATATCCTGTTTCCGGTGTCGGAGCCGTCTCTGCCAACAGTTACAGTTGGGTTTCCAGCTGCTGTTTTAACCAAATTGGAAGAGCAGGAATGAAGCTAGGATAGAACATGTCATTTTGATCCAATACCAAAGTTTGATCCAATACCAATGCAAAGCCAGTATGTCAGTATGCATTCAATATTTGGCACTTCAGCCAACAAACATCTAACCATCTCCACATCTGTTAGAAGCATGCCTACTCACCTAGTACAGTGCTGTATGGCCACTACTTTTAAAGACTCCTAAAAACAACCCTTCTACTGCTGTATCTTGCCATAGCACTACTTAGAGTGAGATTTACAGTGAGGGGGAAAAAACCCTTCGAATGATGTATACTGAAGGAATGTTTAAAAAACTGGAGGGCAGGCTATTTAAATGTAGCCATATATCAGGTATATCATTTTGTAACCTATTCATCAGCAGTACATTAGTAGATTTCTTTTGGAGAGGATTCCAAATGATCGTGTGGTGTGTTTGTGCAATGCATGCTGGGTATTGTAGTGAAAAAAACATTGATACCTGAAAAATGACTTACATTTGTGAATTCTGTCAAACTAATCAATCTATTTATAAATAAAGGGGAAATGTGGAAATAGAGATGGAATGAGCACTAAAGTCACATGTGAATCTTTTGGAATTACCTGGATTTATGGGATCTGTGTACAACTGTTTGTGTGTTATTACCGTAGCTAGACTGTGTTTGTCCATAATTGTGACTTTTTGAGAGAACAATCAGACCATATTTTATTAGTAGTCAAGGCAGAAATCCATGTAATTCCAAAAGGTTCACCTACCGTTTCTTTCAACAGCAGATCTGGCTGGAATTGAACTAAACTGACCGGCCTAAGTCTACATGTGCCTATCAAAAATTTCAGTCAACCTTTACGTTTAGGGTGACCTTTATTAAGAATGTAGACGAGCATTACAGTAAAGAACATTAGATTGAAAAGAGTAATAAGAAGCGAAATACAGGCCAATGTACACTCATCATCAAAAGAACACTTGAACAAATAGTTGCACCCAGAAGGACTACATGCACATAGACAGTTACAACGACTGCCCTTAACACCACGTCTGTGTCGCCAAAGACTGCAATGGTATCGTGCCAGACTGTCACGGAGTGACTCAGAATGGCAGCGGGTCATCTTCAGTGACGAGTCCTGCCATTGTCTTGGTGGAGGCGACCAACACATATGTGACATATGTGCATGGTCGGCGCCAAGACAGTGGTTTGTTGTCATGCGTCACATGTCCAGAAGGCCTGGTGTCACTCCACCTCCACCCTTACCGGAAGATCTGCAGGAACTGTGTGAGAATATTCAAGCTGCATGGGATGGATTATCACAGGACACCATTAGGAACCTCTACAACTCTATGCTGAGAGGTCTGGCATGTNTTCTTATGTAAGGCTTTCTCAGAAGGAAATATCTGGCATGTACAAATAAGCCCCTTTCATCCCTTATTCAAAATTCAATCCATTTTCCCAGTATTGCTTTTCAACATGCTGTTTCCGTTGCATTCAACTCATTCAATTAGCCCACCCACTATCTCTCCTTGTCATAATCTCTTTCTAATCCTCTTTGTCTCCGTCTTCCTCTCCCTCCAGTTATCTTGCTATTCCCGTGTCACCAGTAGTATTGTTTTGGAGAAGTGAGCAGGATTTCTGTTCATGAAAGTGGTCTCTCATATGCGAGTTGGGACCTGCCCCAGTTTTGGAAAGGGAGGTGGAAGGTACCCGCTAGCGCCTCCTTTGAGACTCATCAGTGCCACAAAGATGCTTATGACCCCAAGGATTAGCATCTGTTCCATTATAACAAGCCCTGTGCACTTAGCACTTCTCTTGATAAAGATTTAATTGGGTATCCCCCAGCGTTGATGACAATGGGTTGCGCTTTTGGAGGGCAAGGTGCGACCTTCAATGACTTTCATCCTACCGCAGCACATTAAGCTAGTTCATCAGAAAGTGCTGGTCATAATGGTGCTGGTGTAATGGTGCTGGCACCGGTTTCACCGGTTTTTTGTTCTTTACCATGGCGTTACACAGGTGTCAGAAGTGGGATCGCCTCCTAATGGTCTGGAGGGAAATGGCACTATCACAAACTCAAAGTTGAGCAGAGGACAAAGCGCAGTTGGTAAGGACCAACAGCAGAGCCCAGCAGAGGATGGTGAGCTAGACAGCAGTGTGAACACTTGGTCACCGGCTGGTAAGGATATGCCAGCAGAGCAGCATGGCGGCCTGTTAGTGTTAGCATTAAGTGTTAGCATTGTTGTGTCTAAAGTGTATCCTATTCAGTATGATGCTGCACCGATTAGCTCTAGTGTCAGCTTTAGCATTAGCTCATCTGAAGAAATGCAATAGCTCAAACTCTTCACCAATAATCAATCAACATCAATTATGATGTTGATTTTTTAATAACAATCAAAATACTTAATAATGTAGTTCTCTGTGTGATACTGGACTACAGCTAGTTAGCACAACTGCTATGGATGCTACAGACACCTCAGTTTTAGCCATTTTGCATATGTCCCTGCCATAGTGCCTTAAGATGAATTTAAAACATTTTTCATAATGTCTACATATTTACATATATAAGATGTGAACAAAGTCAGTCACACTAGGTTGATGTCAAATGCTCCGTTCTAGAGCATCTTACCAAATTAGAATTGTTTACAGATTAGAATTGTGGCGATAGGAACCAGATGTCCGAAGAGTTCAATACCAAGGGTATTAGGTGAAATGATTATAAGTACACCACAATAGTTGTGAGCAAAATGTTTGGCTTAAAATGTGCATTTTTAAATGCACCCATGGCAGCAAAGTATATGTAGGATAGTGTAGAGACAAAATAGTTCCCAAAAATGTATTACAGTTTTACCATTATCAGTTTTACCAATTACCTATAAAACAGAAACGTGTAGGTTCAGTGGTCATTTTTAACAAAAAACACTGCGGACATTGCTGCCCTTGGTTCCCATCATCAGCACCAGTAAAAAAATCTGAGCTGGTAAGTTTCTGTACACTAAGCCACTTTACATCAAACCACTCTGAATTACTTTGTTTACATGTCAACAAATAAATGGTGCCTATAATAATCAAACTTGACCTCTGGTCACCATCAATAGGTATATATTTTTGTTACTTATTTGCAAATTAGCCTGGAAGATCCAGCAAAAGCCTAAAGAAGCAAACTCCAGATACCAAACTTGACTCTATAAACATCCCCTAAGGAAATATAATATACTATATAAATTATATATAATGTATGACATATATTAGCATATATGGAGTTCCCCTATTTTCAACTTATACTGGTCACATATGAATGTATGTGTGACATATATGCCAATGTATTTGACATATACAGTATTTAACAATATACTATATATGACACAATACATCACATTACTCATATATGTCAGCTTTAAAAAGTTGTCTGTGTTTGTATCAGACATATGTATGATCCATGTATCAGACAAATCTCAGACAGTATATATGTCATATATTATGAATATATGGGCAAGATATGATACTTATACAGTGTGTGTGTGTATATACAGTTTGTAACCCCATAAAGAAATTTATATGCAAGTATATCATTATATAGGTTCCAAACTTGTCGTTTAAAGAAACGTGTGTCATTCCAGAAGCATATTCCTTGGATATTCTTTGGCTTCAGAGTCTATTAGGACTAGGGGCATCTCTGAAGAAGTTGCTGTAACTGCCTCTCCACCGACTTTATAGCCATTTATTTGAGGGAAAGTGCTCCCATGTGAACGGGGTGATAAAGAAAGGGAGGAGAAAGAGGTGTCTATTTTGGGGGGGTTTGCTCAGGAAAGATAAAAAGACACCCCCTGCTGAGGCCGAGGATGCTGGCTGGCTTGGTGTTGTGGATGCAACCCTGAAGTGTTGCAACTTCAATAAATGGAAGGCTGCCCTAGGAAGTGACCAGCACTTCAAAGTACTAAACATTTGCACTCAGAAGAGACGGCGCATCAGCTGTGGGGCAAAATAAGCCTAACCAAAACAGTGTGTTCAGAAACCCGGTTGTTTATTAAGAGACACCTCACATTTCTTTAGGGCATTAGCGCTATCTGAAGAAAATCATCCTCTTGCATGCATAACGAAGGCACCTGAGTAACACGGTTGACCTTTAATGTTGAATCTAATAGTGGATTTCAGACAGCCTGCCGAAACATCTGAGCATGTTTTGCTGGCTTGCCTCTTATCAAACTTCCCTGTCCCTCAAAGTATAGCCACAGGGGACATCATTGGAGGAACATCAAGAAGACTGGCTATTTGTACTGGATGGGCATCCTGGTATATATCCTCAGGATATCCTGAAGGGTCTTCCTTGGTGGTTTCTGGACCATTGTAGCAAAAGCATATGGACAATGGACCATTAGTGGCTCCAGCAGATTCTGATGTTCTGGTTGTCTATGTAGCTGTTATCTTAAAACCCTTCTGGGTTTTGTTGAAGAAGGAAGAACCATCTGTTCCTCAGCAGAGCCTTTGATGTGCACAACAGAAGACTAACACCCTGCAACCTCCAGGGGAACTGGCTCTTATCTACTCACTGAAGAAACCATGGGGCAACATTCTTTAAACTTCACTGCAAGGCAAATCCTAATCAATGGATTGTGACGTTCCACCCATGTTATCAATTGTTGATATTGAGACCCTGTTCTAAGCACCGATTTCATGTTCACATGCTAACAGTCAAAGGCTAGCTTTTATATTTGAAGAGCATCAGTCACCATGTTAGATTTTATCTCAATTTCAGTTGATGCTAAAAATATCCTGGCCAAAACACTGATTTTATGTTCCCATGCTAGCCCTAAGTTTAGCATCACCGATTATAAACTCACAGGACCAAAAATGAGTCACCTGTGACTGAAATGTACCTAATAGCATGTAATACCTCCACAAGCACCAATAACAGCTGTGATTCAATTTGTCATGGACTGGACAAGTTTCTGGATGTAGGCTTCATCAATGTTCAGACACTCCTGCATCAAGGAATTGTGCAGTTGGGCCAGATTTGGTGGATGCCTTTACTGGCACCATTCCGAGGAGAATTCCCTGTAGACTGGGATTTTAGCCACTGCTGGTAGACCCGTATGACCGTACACTTCCATACACCTGCAGATTCAGCTACTTCCTTCACACTATGGTCTTTGGCATGCCCAAATGCAGTCACTCCTTTTAGCCAATCATTAAAATCTGCTTTGGAGCCATTTTCCACACACGGAACGAGACATTCACTGTAGCACCTCTTCTCAATCTATGGATCCTGTCACTCACACCCGGCAAGTATTTATAGCCCCATCATCCTCTTGCAGCACCATCTGCAGGAGCCTGGAGTTACAACCACCTTAAACACCCAGGGTGGCTAATTTTTGGTTCAGTGAACTTGTATTTGAAGGGCAGTGGCTATCCCATTATCTTTAGGTCGTATATCAATTTAAGTCAATGCTAACGGTTCTAAATGTACATTTCAGTCCACATGCTAGCAGAGATTAGCTGTCATAACTATCAATAAAGAGCGGTTGCTGTCCTGTTATGCTTGGGTTGTGTTCACTTGAGTTATCATGCCAACAGCACAGACCAGTATGAATTCCATGCCGATCCAAGTTAGTTAAACTGGTTTATGTTGGTCTGGTGCTGGTTTAGCTAGTTGCCCAGCATTGTCATCTTGGCTGACTAGCATACCAGCATCCGAAACACAGCATATGCTAGTTTTTCTGGTGACTAATATGTTAAATGCTTTTGCTGCTGACCAGCACACCAGCATCATATATGGTTTTGCAACATATACTGGTTTTGCTGATGACCTGTGGTGGTTTTTCTAGCGGGTTTGTATGTTTGAAGATGATTTGCTATCATATTACATTTAGGTTTCATGTACATTTCAGGTTAAGCCAAAAAAAACTGTTCAAAATGTAGCTGTCATGCTCATGTGTTAACAAAACATTAGCTTAGCCTGTATATTTAAAGGGCGGTGACTATGCTGCGGTCCTTAGGTTGCATATCCAACTGAGATATAAATTTACTTTTAGGTCTCATTTGAGTTGAAGCTGAGAAACTGTACGCTGATTTCATGTTCTTGCTAATAGTGAGCTAGATGCTTTCATATTTGATGGTTTGACCATTATGTACAGTATGTTTTTGAAAAGTGGCAAACAGCTGGTTATCTTTAGGTTGTTTCTGTTTGATTTATCATTTTGCTATTAGGTTTTATTCCAGCTGATGTTAAGAAACTGTTAAAACCATTGATTGTATATCTATGCTAGCAATGAGCTGGCAATATTTTACTTGTATACTAGACGATCTGCTATAATATGTACCATATGTACAATATTTGAAAACGGTTGGTTTCAAATAAGCTGGCATGTATGTTACATATATCTTCATACCTTCACTGTCCAGAGAAAAACATATATATCTGAATTTATGTTTTTACTTTTATGCATCATTTGAACAAAGCAGCTGCTGTTTACATTATGTGAAAATTTCATGATGAATGAACCAAAAAATGGCCAAAGTTGCTTGGAAAGAAAGTCTGGTTCTATTGAATTACATGAAAGTTAAATGAGGTTTTTGCCCTCTAGTGTAAAGCTCCCATATTGGAGATACTTTTCTTTGGACAGTGACGATATGTGACAAATATAAGTTGGATATATAGCTCTGGAAATAAATAAGAGACCACTCCAGTTTCTTCTTAAATCAGCATCTCCACATGTACAGCAGGTTCTTAGTGAGGAACAGAAGGTTCGGTTCTAGCTTTACTGGCAGATACAGTGAACGTCTGGTTCATAAGAACAAGGTCAAGCAGCAAACACACAGGACAACACAGCTACAGACTGGCAGAGGGCCAAAACCACTCTCTACTGACCGTGATGAGCGCCACCTCATTCCAATGTCCCTTAACCACAGTAAGATGACCTCAAGTGACCTACAGAAAGACTGGCGAGCGGTGGCTGGGGTGAAATGCACAGCAAGCGTGGTTCAAAAAACAGGCTTCTGGAGGCGTCATTAGTGATTTTCTAAATAAACAGATCTAAATACAATATCTGATCTGGAATTTGGGAGACGTGTTTCCAGTAGTGTATAGAATAAAACAGAACTGCTCATTTTGGTCAAACACAAACCCAGAAACTGTACAACTAGAGAAACTGATCATTTTGAGATGGTCTCTAAAATTTCCAGAGCTGTATAAGGGAAATCCCTAAGTCATATATTTGAAAACTATATTGTCACATGTCAGAGTTCCATATGGGTCATATCAATTTGAGTTGATGCTGAGAAACTGACCCAAACTAAGATTGTAAAGACTGTCCACATGCTAGCAACAGGTTAGCTGTCTGTGTTTATCTTATATATTTATATTTATATTTTTATATTATATATACATGGTGCAAATTTTTGACGATATGCTAGCAATAGGCTAGTGTTTAGTCTGTAACCTAAATTTGAAGATCACTAGCTACTTGGGTGTTTGTATCCATTGCACATTATAAATTAGTATTTATGTCTATCTTTAGCTCTGCATGATCATTTCTAAGATATAACTCTTACACCATCTGGAATATATATTTTTCACTCATTCAGTTTTAGCCTTTGCAGCCTCTATTGCTAGGTTCTATCGCTGTAATAGTGCAGTTTAAAACCTATCCAGCTCTAAATGCTCTCTCTACACATAATAGCCACAGATTTAACAGAGATTATGGTGGGTCCTGTTGCTAATCTGTAATCCTTTCTTCAAGATCATCATTGGCATGCGAATCCAGCAGGTTGCCTAATCCATTTCCTGTGGAATTCGTAATGGAACTGAAGCCAAGAGAAACATCTGCTGGTCACTCAGGGCTTCTTGTCCAGCACTCAGAGCTTAAGGGGCCTACAGAATCCCCTCCTGAACTTTAGGCCTTTGGTGGAGCTGACATGTGTGCCTCAGTGACAAAGCAGATGCTAGCCCTGAAGAACCATACGTCCGGGGCGTGCGCACATTCCCGTCCACCTGCGAATGTGAACGTACTGTAAATCCACATGCATACACACATACATTGATGCTCACATGTCACAGGACGCGGCGTCGGAATGCATCGGCCAGCTGGAATGCATCAGTTTGTTTTTCTTCTTTACCTAATTGGATTTGTGTGTTTAGGCTATCAGCTAGCAGCATGTGGTTATTTGCTGAAAGGGTGAATCAGTGTATGAAGGTGGTTGGAATCTGATGTGTTTTCATGCTGGATGCATGTAGCCAAACAAAGTGACGCAATTGGAACCCATTGTGTGTATGGGGTGTTAATTCCTGAGCCCATGGTTCAGTTGGATGGTGATTCTTTTCAGTGCGCTAATAAATAATTTCATTTTACTTTAATTGATTGCTTTGAAAAAACGTAATACGCAGTAGTGGGACATAGACAATAAAATGAGTAGAGAACAAAATTCAGAGACTACTCTTTATTTACTTTCTAGTCATTAAGAAGGTTTAAAATAAATCTGCAGGGAATTTTTCAATTTTCCATTGGAAAATGTCGTACAAGCTGGTTGCATTTTCTGTTTCTCATGATCCAAGAAATCCCAAATAAGTGATGTTGAGATCTGGACTCAGTACATTGATATGTGGTCAGTCCATTGATCTGAGAACACCAGCAGCTGTTTGATAAGCAGATGTTTGTTTGTTTGTTTGTTTCCTTTGTTTTTGACAGCTACTCATAGCGTATCATGTGCAGACCCATAGCGTTGATAGCGTTGAGATGTCTTCTCCACATGCAGTCGGGTTGTCTTCTATGGATACATACATAAATATATACAGTACATATACATATATATCCAGCACCACTGCTGTGTCTGATCCATTCATACCAACACATGACCACCATGTCAGTATCACTGCAGTGCTGAGAATGATCCACCACCATATAATACCTGCTCTATGGGGTTTTTTTTGGGGTCCTGACCAGGGTGAAAGGGGGCTAACAAGGTATGTAGAGAAACAAATGGAGTACAGTCTGTAATTGTAGAGCTACAAAGCCTAAAAAAAACCCTAAAACACACAGACAAAAGCTAGCATATATGAGTAATATATGTCATCTGCCTAATGCTGTGTATTATATATTGTTACATATATGTGTTACACATACATGTTTATATATCTGAAAATTCTGTATATGCTCCATATTTGAAAATGGTCACATTCAAATATATGTCACATACACATATGTCCACACATGCACGATATAAGTTGGAGATAAGCTGGGAAATCCATATGGTCACAAAGTAAAACAAGCATCTCCAAAATGGCAATTTACAGGAGTGGGGGAAAACCTAATGTAATTTTAATGTAAGTCAATGAAACCAGACCTCTCTCCAAACGGTTTTGGCCATTTCTGTTGGTCCATTCATCGTGAAATTTTGACACAGTGTAAACAGCAGCTGCTGTGTTCAAATGATGCATGAAAGTAAAACAACAAAAATGGAGATACGTGTTTTTTCTTTGGACAGCGACGATATACTAATATACAATATATTTGAAATCCATATATTGCCATATACTAGATTTCCATGCGGAACACAACTCTTGTTTTGAATTGTTCGTCTGCATATTGCATGTGATGCCACATTTACACCAGAGTTCTCCACATCCCCATAATCCTAAATGACTATTCTTATAATAATTTAACAGTCAGTGCAGTTTCAGTCTCCTAGTGCCTGTGTGTGTGTGTGTGTGTGTTCTGCCAGTGTACTCTATTGAATCTAACCACAGTGTGGAGCGGCTGTGTAGACAATGTGGTGTAAACAGAGGGTGAAAAGGGGGATTAGGACAGCAGTAGGCAGGATGTGTACTGGGACGGGTGATGGGCTTCAGGCTTTAAACATTACTGTGCCCCCCCCCCCCACCCAACACCCCACACATCTACTGCACACAAAGGGCAGGAGTTCATAGACAACAAGAAATCTTCACTGTGACACTTTCTTTAACTGCTCCTTACTACACTGACTACTGCTGTGTCCAGACACTTCAGCTTGCTCTTCTAGTGAAGCTTGCTTGTTATGTCCCATATTCCTGAGTTTGAAGGTTCTATCTATGTTTCTATTTGTATGTACAGTAACCAGAAAGAGGAAGAGTAAAGTGTCTTCCCCCTCTTTCGTTATACAGTCTAGTGTTCATAGAACTACAAAGAGCCTTCTGGGAAATGGAAGTAAGCCCAGATGTGACATGCGAGCACAGTATTAAGATCTACACGGACTGGTGGATCTGACACAATAGCGTGTCGGATCTTCAAGGACGAAAAACATTAAACTCGACAAACAAGTTGGGACTGTATATGAAATGCCAATAAAAACAGATCAATTCTGTAAATTCTGTTTGACTTACTGAATTAAAAACCTGACACAAAGAATGATATTTGATGTTTTGCCTTCTGGAAATATTGTTTTTGTTGTAAATAAGCTAAATGAGTCATCTTGCATGTTTAAGGTGGTAGTAACTTCAGGCTCCTGCAGATGGCGCTGCACAAGGATGAGGCGGCTATAAATACCTGCGGGGTGAGAGTAACGGGATTCATAGACTGGGACGATGTGCTACAGTGCAGTGAATGTCTCATTCCATGTGTGGAAATTGGCTCCAAAGCAGATGTTAATGATTGTCTAAAAGGAGTGACTGCATTTGGGCGTGCCAAAGACCATAGTGTGAAGGAAGTAGCTGAATCTGCAGGTGTATGGAAGCATACGGTCATACGGGTCTACCAGCAGTGGCTAAAATCCCAGTCTACAGGAAGCTCTCCTCGGAATTGTCCCAGGGAAGGCATCCACCAAATCCGGCCCAACTGTGCCCAATTCTTTGATGCAAGAATTCCTGAACATTGTTTCCACTGAACATCACTCTATTTCAGATGTATAAAGCTGGCTAAAGATGTATAAAACTGGCTTCACACATTGAAACCTACATGCAACATCAGTTGCTTGAAACCTACATGGAACTAAATTGCAATTGGGTTGCATATTAAGTCACTTGAGACTATATTTTGTTTTTGATATTTTGTATTGGCTAAGTATACAAAGCTGCGGAGAGATTACAGTGACCTCAAGACTTACACCGTGAAGCTTTATGTTGCAAGTAGCGTGCAACATGCAACCAATTGCATGGAAGTTTCACACAGTAAAGTCTGCGTTAAGGCCAATATGATAATGTGAAGGGTATAATAAGTGAAAATAAGTTAACTAACCCTCTACAGAGTGACCACCATTGTACATTTTAATGCCCAATTGCTGATTTTTTTTTTTTCTGCTTGATGAAACATATGGGAAATAAATCAAATGTAAAATGTGGCCCATGAAATTGGTTATGTGTGTCTGGTCTGACTTTAGTAAAGGTCGACTTACTTTCCACTGTGTCTGTGTTGTTATAGTCCTGAGTGGCTAAAGCTTTTCTCATCAGGGTGCCGATGAGCTTCCTGAGCTTTTACCCTTCATCATGTTAAACCCGCATCTCACTTCACACTCCCCTCTCACCCGCACACACAGCAGCTTTCTCACAGCTCAGCAAATCACCACTCATGCAGTGGTCCGCTAGTACGTGCACACAGGCATTTTGGTGCTTGTGACATATGCTTGTGAAGTCTAGTCAGTGTGGAAAAGGAACAGTTGAAACTTTGGCAGGAAGAGGACGTATGAGTATCCTGCCCACAGAAGCGCTGCTTGCCACTAGGGGGTAAATTAGGGACTTGGGGTCCCAGGTCAGTGGGAGGGGGGTGTCAGATTATTTATACACTCAGATTATTTATACACTTCCCAGAAGGAAGTGCCGAATTGCAGTGCTATTGGCAAGGAAGATAAAGGTTACCAGGACCAATAAATGATGATACATTTAGACTGATATGGGCAATATTTATTGAGCTACACATACGGAAGTAGTGTCTCTTAGAATGGTGTTGGGCCACCATGTTTGCTAATGCAACAAGCCAGACGTCTCAGCATGGAGCTGTAGATGTTCCTACTGGTGTCCTGTGATAATCCATCCCATGCAGCTTGAATATTCTCACACAGTTCCTGCAGACTGTGCGGCAGGGGTGGAGGTGGAGTGACACCAGGCCTTCTGGACATGTGATGAGTGACAACAAACCATTCATCTTGGTGCTGACCACGGTGCCTCCACACACCGATTCGGTGGTCGTCTCCACCAAGACAAAAACAGGACCCGTCACTGATGATGACCTGCTGCCATTCTGAGTCACTCCATGACAGTCTGGCACGACACCATTGCAGTCTTTGGTGACGCTGACGTGGTGTTAAAGGCAATCATTGTAACGGTCTGTGTGCATGTAGTCCTGCGTCGTGCAGCCGTCTGCCAATGGTGCTGGCACTAACAGGATGACTCATGCAGGGCATCACTGCTCGCTGAACGTCCGCCAACGTGGCTGTTGGGTCAGTCAGGTACAGTGATAAGGCCCATCCTTGTTTATGTCATATGTGCAGCTGAGTGTGAAACCTGAATCATTCGCATGTCTCACAATGTCAAACCTACACACCAAACTATTTATTGATGATGAATGTAGCATAATAGTGATGAACACCAGTTGGAGGTGCCTTCCCTGTGAATGTTCACCCAACAAACTCTGGAATCACAACTGCCTGTCTCTATGTACAGCAAGGAGAATGGTAAGAGAGGCAAAGAGACAGAGAAGTGCACACTTTAGTTGAATCTCTTATATAAGACAGTAGACTGTTAGACTGATAAAGCTCTCTTTGGCAGCCAGATAAAGGATAAGATGCTTGCTGGAAAGCTCTTGTATGGACCACCAGTGTGACGTTACATGAATCAAACACTAAATTTGGAGATTTCACCCCACAGATACGACAACGTTTGTTGAGAAATGAGGGTGAAGGTGAATGGAAAGAAGAGGTCAAGACACTCAGAGTGACATACTGAGAAAAGCAGCTAGAAGACAGAAGACAAGGTTGCTGCAGGGGACATTCAGTGATTTGTGACACAGCTATAGTGGGCAGCTAGGCCCAGGACAGGGATTACCTCATTTTAAAAGGAAACCCTAGAGCTCTTCCTTCCTCCCCCATGCCCCTCTCTCCTTTTCTCTAGCTAGCACCGTGACCTCACCTTCCCTGGCTTTCAATTAGCACCAGTCTGCTGGGGAGCCATTGTTACCCGGGGCCTCTAGCACAATAACACTGTATGATTAATTACTGCAGGAAGGAGATCTGGTTGGATTGACTGCAAATGTACCAGAGGTGGATTTACTTCAGGGCGAATTTAACTATGTATGCAAATCAATGATAATGAATGCATCATCGTTTTAACATTGAAATGTTAATTGTGTAAATTATTCCAGCATGAAATGCATGTGACGTGATGAAGTAAGCTTGGTGTGCATATATATACATAGAGAGAGAGAGAGATGAAGTAACGTGAAGCTTGGTGTTATGAGTTTTTAATTTGATTAAATATTTGTATCTAAATCATTTCTTATTTTGGGGCAACCAAAGTTAACATTAGGATTAGGGTCACATTATTGTTATTACATATCAGGAGAGTACTGTGTAAGAAACACAGTATATATATATATATAAAAAAAATAAATATATATATATATACAGTATATATATATAGCATCATAGTGAAGCAGGCATATATATATGTACATAGATAGATAGATAGATAGATAGATAGATAGATTTATATACAGAATAGATTTATATACAGAAATAAATAAGAGACCACTCCAGTTTCTTCTTAAATCAGCATCTCCACGTGTACAGCAGGTTCTTAGTGAGGAACAGAAGGTTGGGTTCTAGCTTTACTGGCATATACAGTGAGCATCTGGTTCATAAGAACAAGGTCAAGCAGCAAACACACAGGACAACACAGCTACAGACTGGCAGAGGGCCAAAACCACTCTCTACTGACCGTGATGAGCACCACCTCATTCAAATGTCACTTAACCACCGTAAGATGACCTCAAGTGACCTACAGAAAGACTGGCGAGCGGTGGCTGGGGTGAAATGCACTTTGAATTTCTGCACCTATGATAGTGTGGTATGAAGATTAAATATGACTTATTTAATAAACAGCAGTTAGTGCATGGTTAATTAATAAATTATATTATGCTTAATGAACAATTAATTCTTATACAAAAAAGAGTAGTTAATAATATACTGATAGCATAACTAATAATTCATTTGTGACCCTTAATACACCTGCAGATTCAGCTACTTCCTTCACACTATGGTCTTCGGCATGCCCAAATGCAGTCACTCCGTTTAGCCAATCATTAATATCTGCTTTGGAGCCATTTTCCACACATGGAACGAGACATTCACTGCACTGTACCACCTCTTCTCAATCTATGAATCCCAGCAAACATCAAATCAAATCAAATATATGTACGTACCCTTTGGATGTCACTGCATATGTCACATTTATGCTTGCTTCCAATTTCAGCATCCCCAGCATAAAACACTCTCCCTTTTCATTAAGACTAAATGTCCCAAACTTCCTGAGCATGGACTGCTTTAATGTCCCTAGTAAGAGCTCCAATTTGAAGCAACATCATCTTCAGTCATTTGGATTTCCTTTGAATTCTATACACGACCAGCGCATCTTAAACTGACTAGTAGTCCCTATAGTACCCACTTAGATGCTGTACCAAGTGCCTTAAGAGCAACATGGAAATAATAATCCACTTAAGGTTGATGTTCCTGCGCCTATTGATTTTGTATCGGATCGTGCACTCCTGGTTCGTTTTCAAACAGCTTTCAGAGGCCGTTTTCATTCCGCACTCTCCGTCAGACTCGGCACTCACTGCCAGGAATCACTTCAAAGAATGTAGAAAGCGAATCAATGAATCGCCCATGTGGATAATGCTTAAAGCTCCTCGTACAGGCCAGCTGAGGCTGGGCGGGTCATTAGTTCTAGTGTGTGTGTGGATGAAAACCTAAAGCCATAATCGATGTAATGAGATCCCTTATGGCTGTGGTAATCTTGCAGTATGACAGGCCTCCTGTGGAGCATCAGAAACAAGCACTGCTCGGAGTCTCCTGCTTTCTCTCTCTCTCTCTCTCTCTCTCTCTCTCTCTCTCTCTCTCACTGTCTTTCTTGTCCACGCAGTCTCCAAGCTTAGGCAAACTAATTCGGCCTTGCAGGTGCACCCCAGTGCCTCTTACCCCATCTCTCCTGCCATCTGCACTACTAGGCTGTCCAGCATACTAGTCAGTTAGCATTCATTAGATGTATAAAGTCACATGGGTTTGAACTTCAGTCTTGGCTGCCTTAAGCTTCACCAAAGTCAAGTCAAGTTTGCACTGAGCTTTGATCTATCAGCCCCTAAATCCTCTACTACCGAAAGGTTGAATGTAGAGATGCCACGTTCTTCTGATAACGATGTTAGGCGTATATGATGGGGCAGTGTAGGAGGATATCGAGAAGGATTGACAAGTAACCCCCTGGTGGGAAGTGTTGGGAAAGACAATCTGACAGAGAAGTAGAATTTCAAACAGCTGCCTATTTAAGATTAAATAATATATATACAGTACATGTAATGATTAATCCACTTTAATGGCCATATATGGTATAAATCACATGAACAAATGCTATATTTCTGCATCATGACTGTACACACTGGATGTTCTGTGAGTGTATCAGAGTTCTGTCAAACTGCTTACACCATGAACAAAAAGAAAAGGGCAAAATCTCTTCAAAAGGTTCTTTACTTTTTAAGAAATGGGCAAATGGTGACTGAGTACTGGATGCCCTCCACTTTCTCCACCTCATTCAGGAGCTGAAACGTCATGAACTCTTTTGTTTAGCTTGGAGTTCAATAACTCAGTTTGACCAGATTTTGGAGATGCAGCTCCATATCAGACGGGCTGGAGGTCTTCAAGTGCAGATTGAAAGCTCTGCACTGAATGGGCAAGCAGCGACACTGGGCTTCTCTATGTTGTGTAAAAGTGACAGCAGCATGGAGAAGCTCATTGCTTCTTTCTGAAGCTGAATCTTTCCATGTACTTTGAGCCCTGTTTGAGCTGCTTTTGGAGATTCTGATCCTTTGAAAATGTTTCAGCTGCTGGGACACTGCCAAACCAGCACCCTGGTTTTCACCATGCCAACACAGGAGGTGACTGTGATTGGTCAGCGGGTTAATGTTGCAGGCGAAAGACAAATGAAATCATTTACTGTCATCCGAATAAATAAAATACTGACCACAAAGTAATAGTGCCCAGTGTGTAATGGCCTCAACTGTTGAGCCCTGACCTGATTCCCGCTGTTTCTGCTGCAGAGTGTGATATACAGTCTGAAAAGAATTCTCAGCATTTTCCACACAGCTTAAGTGACACAATGATTCAGATGAGCCATTAGTTTCAGTGGTGCAATTGACTGCTAAGTGTTCTAGTGTAATCACAACTAACAGCACAGTGTCCCAAACTGTACCCTATTATATATATAGTGCCCTATTTTTGAGGTTCCTCAATTTTACAGTGGTGTCTGAAAATGAAGATCCATTGAACTCAAATAATCCTACAATGAACTGCAAGAAGTAGCAACAACCTAGTGATGTACCCTAGTGGACAGTGGGATAGTGGGATACCCATAATGCACTGCAGTGTTTGGTTTTTAAAGAGTAGCTAGTTCAGCTACAATGTCAACATCTCCCCAGATCTCTCTTCAGGCCTGTTACAGACCTGTGCAGTCAAACTTAGTGGTTATATTAGATGCTTATGGGATGGAACCTGCTGTCACACTGTAATGATCAAACCTGTAGGACCCATAGTGTCCAATTTTCTGATGTAGGGTTTAGTGCAGGGGTGCTCACACCTGATCGTGGGGATCTACCACCCTGTAAAGTTTAACTCCAACCCTAATCTAACACACCTATTCCAGGTAATCAGTGCTTTATGGGGCTTGTGACTATATGAGCCAAGTGTGTTGGACTTAAACCCTCCAGGGTGGTAGATCTCCAAGACCAGTTTAGTGATTAGAAGACCATATCAGGTACAATGCATGTTCATATACAAAGCCCCGATTGTTAAATAACGACAGGTTTACAGCTAACCATTAGTACACTCTGCTTTTCCATTTACCATACAAAACCGTTAAATGACATTTCTATCTCTTCTCGGTTTCTCATGAAGCAAACGTCCAACAAGGATGTTATGGGCCCCTTGAGGAACATGCAGTTGTGCTGTGAGCTGGTAATTTGTTCCATTGTGAAGAGACGTGTGAGATGATCCAGCAAGACAGCTGGCTGAGGTGAACACAAGCCCAAGGTCAAGCCTATTGGCCTTAACCAAGCTTCAAAGAAACACAGCTGGACCCCCGGCCCCCTCCCTCTGTCTCCCCTTTCCCCTCCCAGCTCCTTTCTTTTCTTTCGGTAGGTTCCGTCTGTTTCTATCAAGACTTAATCCCATTCCTCATCAGGGGCAAAGGCCACCATAGCCAGACACGGCCAGGTCATAACAGAAGCTCTGTATGACCAGTCCAAATCTGCATGCCTTGAAAGACGCCCTTAAAGTTTGGTCAGCGAGGCACAACAGGAGTTTGCCTTGTATTTCAGAAGCTGTAGTGGCTATAGGTTATTAGTCTTGACAAGCAAGTTCAGCGATGGGATTTGGATCCAGAGCAGTTTCAATGTGAAAGTGGGTTGCGCTACTGTGATTGGTTGGCCCCGCCTCCTCATATTCTTGTGGTTATCTGATTGGCTAGAATAAAAAACTGGTATATATTTGAAAGGCGCATTCTTTACAGATTCTACTGTCTTTCCAAGCAAAACTGTACAATTGCCTGCAAGTTGAATTGACTAGGGGCACCAGACTACTTCACCCACCTAGCATGGTCAGAGGAAAGGTTTTTAAAAATGGAAAGAGAGGTAGAATAGTGAACAGATTAAGTTAAGGACTTCCAGAGGGTGGGAACAGCAATACTAAAAGACCTGCCACCCATACTGGAAAGTTAGAAGATCAGGACCTTAGCTTGCACAATTGGGAATGAGGATGTAACATAGCAGAGAGTTACAGGGGTTGGACAATGAAACTGAAACACCTGTCATTTTAGTGTGGGAGGTTTCATGGCTAAATTGGACCAGCCTGGTGGTCAATCTTCATTAACTGCACATTGCACCAGTAAGAGCAGAGTGTGAAGGTTCAATTAGCAGGTAAGAGCACAGGTTTACAGTTTTGCTCAAAATATTGCAATGCACACAACATTATGGGTGACATACCAGAGTTCAAAAGAGGACAAATTGTTGGTGCACGTCTTGCTGGCGCATCTGTGACCAAGACAGCAAGTCTTTGTGATGTATCAAGAGCCACGGTATCCAGGGTAATGTCAGCATACCACCAAGAAGGACGTTTTCCTCCACCAGCATCACGTAGTGACCTGGCCACTATCCTGCAAGAAGAATGGCTTAAAATCCCTCTGACCACTGTGCAGGACTTGTATATGTCATTCCCAAGACGAACTGACGCTGTATTGGCCGCAAAAGGAGGAGGAGGCCCTACACCATACTAATAAATGATTGTGGTCTAAAACCAGGTGTTTCAGTTTCATTGTCCAACCCCTGTAAGTAGGTGCAACGCCAGCCATGGAAGGTAACTGAGTTATTAATGGGGGTAATATGGGCAGATTTCATAGTTGGTTCTGTAGTTTTGGATGTACTAAAGAGAACAAAGAGATATGGAAGATAAACCACAGAACAGAGAATTGCAGTAATGTAACCTAGATGCATTAAAAGCGTGCACCAGGATTTCAGCACCTCACCATAACCTTTCTTCTCTCTAGGTATGAACGATGGGTTGGGTTGCCAGGTAGTGCACTTATGCTATATATGTCTGTATATTATTCTCTCTAGGTAGCAGCACTGGCCCTTGTTCGGGCAGTGTCTGAGCTCAGGGTGAGTTTTAGACTCCTAACCTACTTACACTAGCTGGGAAACATTATCCGACGGAACACTAAGCACGGTTGTAAGTCGCTCTGGATAAGAGTGTCTGCTAAATGCCGTAAGTGTAATTGTTAAAGGAAAGAGGAAGATGGAGTCTAGCAATACTGCAAAGATGGACAAATGCAGATGTTAGAGATTTCATATGTGAAACAGTGAAAAGGTAACACATGGGTCAAATAGGACACCAATGTTTCTTGGTGTCATCAGCAGCAACAATGCCATCTGAAAGGACGAGATGGCTGACTTGGTACCAACAATCGAAAATTCAGTTTAGCATGAGAAAGTTAGGAGTTCAACCAGTGTGTTAATACAGGACAACAGGGAGGATGGTGGGAATGATTCTGTGGGTTTAAGGCCAAGATAGATCTGTGTATCATCAGCATAGCAATGGAAATGGAGGCCATAAGTACAAACAATGTTTCCCAGGGGCAATATATAGATGATAAATAACAGTGGACCAAGAACAGAGCCCTGGGGAACTCCCTGAGTCACTGCAGCAGTAATGGATTTGTGCCTCTATGTAGTAACTGAACGAGACCTGTCTGTTAAATAGGATGTGAACCAAGATAACACAACGCCAGAGAGGTCAGAAGGGTCAGAGGATAGCCAGAAATCATGAAGGACATAGATGAGTGCCTAAAACCTGACTGAGACATCTCAAAAAGGTTACTGGTGCTCAGAAAGCTAGGCTGTTCTTTGGAGTGGCAACTGTAAAAGCTGTGGCACCACTACATGCACCACTATTTGGGAAGTCTTTCCACAACATTGTGGAGTCTGTCTGCGGGAATTTGTGCCCATTTAGTCAAAAGAGCATTTATAAAGTCAGACAACAATGTTGGCCTGGCCTGGCCCGCATTCGAGTTCATCTTAAAGGTGTTCAGTGGCTTTGAGGCCAAAGCTCTGTGCAGGCTACTGGAGTTCCTCCACACCAAACCAATCAAACTGTGTGTTTATGGCATTCCCTTTGTGTACAGGGGCTCAGTCATGTTGGAAGAAGAAAGGGTCTTCCCCAGACTGTTGGCACAAAGCTGGAAACATATAATTGAGTAAACTGTTATTGTATACTGTAGCATTAACATCACCCTTCATTGGAACTAGCATTCTCCTGGTATCCAGCAAACAAAGATTCATCCAAAAGACCGAAGTGCAGTTCATCACTCCAGAGAACACATTTGCACAAGGCTCCAGATTCCAGTGGCAGACACCACACCAACGCTTGACATTATGCATTTTAATGTTAGGCTTGCGCACAGCTTGGAAAACCCCATTTTATGAAGCTCCCGATGCACGTGTTGTTACTTCTAGAGGCAGTTTGGAACTGTAGTGAGTGACCCAACAGAGGATTTGTGCTATGCACTTTGGCATTCGATGGCATGAGTTTGCATGGTCTACACATTTATGGCTGAGCTCTAGTTGCTCCTGGACGCTTCCATTTCACACTTATAGCACTTAAGTAGCACGTACAATTTAATAAAGTGGCTTAAGGCGAAGATGGCATCCTATGATAGTGCCATGTCTTCGGTATGACCCATTGACTGCATGGCAATGACTTTCATTTTATCCGCCTATTAGGCAATAGGTGTGTGGCTGAAACACCTGAAACTGAATCACCTGGAGCAGGAATCCAACCTACTGTCAGGAAACATCTGGTCACCTGACAACTTGACATCATAGTTGACAAAAGCAGCCTCTATGACAGATGAGGCATCGTTGGAGTATTATAAATATTAGTAGGTTTCTAGGATGGGTTTATGTAGGTGTCACAAAGCCTTATGAACACCGCCCGTTACATAATCCTTTAAGCACAGATTTAGCTGCAATGCCTATATTCAAGTGGACTGAGTCATGCAGCGCCAGTCTGTGAGTCAAAGTTGATGAAATCCCGAGACACTGTGTCATAGACTTAAGCCCCTTAAAACCCTGTCTGACTGAGATTAAAGGAAACCCGAATGATGTGGGTCTCCACCTATGTGTAGCCTGTGGCTCAAAAACAGTGCTTAAGCCCCATTCCGACCTCTGGGACAACCCAGGAATTTTAATAGAACAATCCACAGTAGATTCGTGAGTGTACCTATGGAATTCTTTAACACAGCTGGAGCTATTTACAGTATATGCCTCTCCTTTTCTCTCTCTCCCCTCCTGGTCCATTTCTATCACCCTTCCGACAGAAATGACCTTTCACACATACACAGAGAAGCATGCATTGGTCTAAAGCACCTTTACAGTCTGGTTTATTCACACCTTCTCCCTCACATGTGGGTGCCATGTGGTTTATTGCTCTTCTCGTGTGCATAAAGCTTCTGCTCATAAGGTCATTTTATGCAAATGGCCGTAGAAAGCTCATCAACTGCTCATCTTATATGGGGGTTAATTGTCTGCTAGATAAACTCAGGCTCAGTTTCGGCCCTCAGGTGCTGTATAAATCTGCTAAAAGCACAATAAATTTGTCCACTGTCTGCAGTTGAGCTGCATTGTTTGTCCAGATGTGCAAATAGGCCTAGGGAGTATGGAAGAAAACACCTAATTCAGGCATTAAATAGCATTTATTTTGCAAGGAGAATAAGATGCATAGCAAGAAATCAATGTGCAAAACACAATTACACAAAAGAACCATTTTCAAGGAACAAAATACAAGAAAGCATCTCTGTCCATTTAAACCAAAACGTTTTTACAAGGTTAGTTTTTGGTGATTATGGATGTATGCAAAAAATATATATATATTTACAATGTACGTACTGCATGTATAGTTACTGTGCAAAAGTCAGAGACCATGCTTCAGGTACATTAATTTAAAGTCACATTAGCCATCAAGTTGTTCATTTTTCAGCATCTGAAAAAAAAACAACTAAACATATTTTTAAGGAGGGGTGTGTAGTCTGTAGCAGGGAGGTTTCCGATTACAACCTGAACCCCCCCTCCCTGGCCATACCAACCAACCAACCAACCTACCAACCTTCACTCCCTTACCAAGAACCTATGGTGGCCCTCAGGTTTTCTGCTGTAGCCTCTCCGGACTTTCCCGCCATTTCTACATGTTTTGGCTTGCTTGATGGCGAGGATTCAGCCTCCCAAGTTTGATCCTCCATTTGTCAAAATTTGGGCTCTCAAACTCGTCACAACCCAAAATGATTAACCACCACCACTGTTCCAGCAATTTACCCTACTAAGCATTCTCGTATCCTTAGTACAGTGTACCAACTCATTAAAACTTGTGTGTTTTAAATGTTTTTTGTGTTTTTAATGTTAATTCAGTTCAGACTTAATATCACTATTTCCCTCCTGACAATTTGATTTAGACTATCAAAACATCCTAATCATTCTTTCAAAGCTCAGAACATTCCCCAGCATCTTGCTCAAACTTTCCCATTCCACTTCAAATGGTCCATTCTGGTGCCTAAGGTTTTATAATAACAACTGCTGCACCACTTAAGGTAGAACGGGAACATCTGAACAAGAGACTGATAAATAAGAAGCTAAGTGTGAATGGCAGAATGTAACGGCTACATGATTTAAGGTGGAATGGGATCCTCCAAAGGAGAAGCTGACAAATAAGAAAATGCCTTCTGCCTCGTAGTTTTAATGCTGGTAGAGTTTTTGATAGGCAGATGTAAAGTAATTTAAAATATCCTACCTGTAGAAACACTGCAGCTATGCATGGTGACTTGCTCCTATGTAGACATGAAGATATGAAGGGCTAATTCTAAGCTAACTGCAACACCAAGATTAATAGTTACACAATAATGAAAACATGTTTTGTACACTCCATTCCATTTCTGCTTCTGGAACCTTGATAAATCTTACATGCCGCTCTTTTTCAATCACACAGCTTCAGCAATGACACAATGAAATTCTGTTTTTAAGCATTTAGTGGGTCCACTCGATCACAGCTTCCATTCTGTTGGGGTACATTGCCCTCCAAAAGTTTTTTATTTGCAGGGACACTTTTCCTCACACCTTCAAAGTACAGTCTTAGAAGTTGGTTGCATTTTCAGATTCCTGTGATCTGAAGGGTTTTGGAATCTCCTGCTTTTCAGTTATGTTTTTTGGCAAGTAGTTTATTTTATATCTAATTTCTCTTGAAACATATCCTGAAAACTGAATAACCGTGTACTTCCTGACTTATGCAAAAATGCCATACATGAAGGGTGGTCTCTGACTTTTGCACTGTACTGTATACATTTCCTTTTGCTTTTTGGTTTGTCCTTTTTTCTTCTGTAGGCAATCAAAGTAGTCTCTGTGTGATAAGGAATAAGCGTCGCAGCCCAGTCTTATAGAAATTCAGCTGACTGTAGTTGGCACTAAAGCAAACTTGCTAAACATTGGCAAATGTGTTTTTAGTTGGGTGAACAACATGTCAGAAAGTCTCTTTTCCAACAACCCCTTTTATTTACTCACAGAAGTGGTTCCTTATTAATTAACGAACTATGCCCGGGATGAAGTGGGTGTATTAGAGCAGGGAATACATTAAAACATACAGGGCAGGAGCCCCCCCCACTACCATGGCTGGGAACATTGTACTGAGTCTGTGAGAATACTGCAAGCAGTCGATCCAAAGTGGGTTGGAGAGCTACACCAGAGTCATGACTTTAAGCGAAGCTGGCTGGAAACGGCGGATTTTCTTCTTCAGCGCTCTAGAGGCTTTGATACGGCACGCCACTGGCTCAGGTTGGGGATGTTGTTTCAGGGACAGCCCAGCCGCTGTTGGTCCAACTGCTGCCTCTGCCCATACCAGATCCCCTTCGTCTTCCTCTTCCTCCAAAACATCGTCATCATCCAGTGAGAGGCTGCTGTCTGAGTCAGAGGCGGTCCGGGACTCCTGGCTAGACTCGCTGTCTCCGAAACGATTGGTCGTGTAGTCGCTCAGCTCTCCCTCGCTACTCTCAGCAATGGTGGAGTGGAAAAGGGAGGCACACTCGGCAGAGTACTCTGAGAACTCGGACTCACACCTAGGTGGGTAATGGGTNCCCCTAAAATCATCTTTACTTCCTTGGTCAAACTGCATGCTTTGCCTTTTGTCCTCGGTTTTGTCTCTCATGGGGCACATCATTACAGTCGCTTTGTGATCCCTGGCATTTGGGGGATACTGAATCTGGCACACCTGGTTGGATTCTTCACATCTAATGCTAGTGAGGTTTATTTGCTCCTGACCAGCATTTCTTGGGGATGAATTCTTTCCAGCACCTAAATTATTCTCTGAGAACACGGTTTTCTGCTGTAGGGTACCCAGCACTTCAGCAACTCTCACATGTCCATAGTTCATTTGTTGAGCTCTGGGTCCAATTAATCCACGGGTATCACTATCGGAAACATGGGTTTTTTCTGTACCAACTTCACTATGAAGGTTCAACTTACTGGCGCTACGTTGGACCAGTTTAACAATGTAACCTACAGGAGTGGGACCAGCTAGCTCCTGCTTAGGAAGAGTGTCCTCAGCATGTCCCATTTCGATTTGGTTCTCCTGGGAATCAGTGGCCACGGGTCCTCCCTGATCTCCACTGAGATTAAAGATGGGACTCTGAAGGGCCACCGCGTGCAAAGGGCTGGGGTAGCGGTATACTTCTACCCCACTGCGGGACACCAGGTTGCTCTGATATTTAGGGTCCACGGCGGGATTGCAGAGGTTATTGCAAAGGTTGGAGGTCTTCATTTCCACAGGCTTACAGTGGCCAAAACCAGGGTTGATCACTCTGTCAAGGTCACCTGAAAGAAGAGGAGAAACAAACTTTAGTTTGAGTTACATACGTGTGGACAGATCAATTCATAGACATCTTAGAAAACGTAGCAAGCTGCTCCGAGACGCTAAATTTTGCGTTTGCAATCCAAGACTGTAGAAAAAGTATTTCCAATCCAGTCCTTAGGGACCTTCTGACAATCCATATTTTGCTCTGTCAGCTCCTAACTCCTAACATGAACCAGGTTCTCAGTTTTGATAGCTTGATCCAGGTATATAAGGAGCTGGGATATGGCACAAATGAAAGCTGGTTAGCGTCCCTGAGAATTGGTTCCACTAGAGAGGACAACTTCAAAAGATGGCAGCACAACAACTATGATGTACCATATTGAAAGCAACCACCTGCAAGCAATGAGACAACTATTTTATGACTTGAACAATCCATTTGATTGTTGATATTTTGATGGGTTACCTTCTTGATATTAGGTTTTCCAGCATATGAACTAAACATAAGACTGCTGGTTGTTAGTTTAAAGAATTTCCCAGAATTTGAATCTCTATCCCAGAGTACTGGATTTGGAAATGCTGGTGATAAATATTGACTGATTAAAAGCATCAAGCATTTCTGCCCCTTAAGTAAGATCACATGCAAACATGGGTACGTAAACATCTTCCAGGTTCACACTCACCTGTTGAGACAGGTCTCTGTCTGGCTCTTTCTGAGCTAACAGACGTGGTACGTATTCCACTGCTTCCCAGTCGCACTCCCAGCCCTCGAGGAGCCTCCGACTGAGCTGTGGACTCGTCTGCCGAGCGTCGGCGGGACACGTCGGCCTGCCCGGTAGTGCTACGGCCATGGGGAAAAGAGGGACCTGAGGAGAGCGGGAGCAAGCTGGCTTGGGACGAGGATGAGAGGCACTCACTGTAGACAGAGGTGCAGGAAGTGGACAGAGAGCCCAAACCACCATCACTAAGCTCATAGAATCCTAAAGGAAGAAATGTCCAGTATTAGACACAGTGAATAAATAATTTCTGCATGCAACCTCTCAACCGTAGGCTTGTTCAGATTAAGATATCTTTTTTAGTAACTGCTATGAAACTATATGTAACAGGAGAGGAAATGAAGTGTGGGCCCGCATAGAGTTGTTTGGTTTGCTGGTAGTGTTTATCTGTTCACCTGAGCTGGGCCTGCTGTCACTCTCGAGGTGTTCGGCAGAAGCTTTACACACGTCCAGTTTGAGTTCGCTGATTTGCTGATCCAACTGATGCAGGTGCGTCTTCAGTCCAACGTCCTGCCTACGCAGACGTGACTGCAGACAAAGCAAACAAAATAGATGGTCAGCACAGAGTCAATGGCTGGATTCCAAGTGTCACTACAATTCAATATGGATGCTGTAGCTGGAATTCTACACTAGCCTGGAGTGTTGTTATGTTATTGGTTCTGTCTGCCTTAAGGAACACATGTTGTTTGTGCATCACATTTGGGTTAGACCAATGCAGGATAACATACTACATGACCCTGCAGACCCTGCATAAATAAGCACAGTACTCTGCAGTATTAATTGGTCCACTCTTCCATTTCTTCCCAAAGACATGGGCTGTATTCAAAATGGCTTGTGACCGTCATTTTTACCGATTGTCATTTGGTATGTGACCAACTGACAATTTGTAGTGCACTGAAGAAACCCGGATGGTGTTCTATTCCAGTCAGATGTTCTAGTATACAGGAGGAGCTATCTTCATGGTGTACTGCATCCCATCATGCACCGCGGCCTTACCAGCTCTCAGTCTGAAAATGGTGGCGGGTAACGCTGGGGAGCAAAATGCAGCCAACTCCGAGTATAAATGTGGGTGTAGTGGTTGTAGAGCGGGATGTTTTCATCAGAATGAGCTTCAGAAAGTTAAAATATACAGGTCTGAAGATTAATAAAAGATGAATTCGCTTTAGAGGATCAGTTTTAGAGTGAAATAGCCAAGGGTAGCTAACAGCTAGGCTAAATGTATTTCAGGTGAACTGAGCAGAGTTAGCAGCAGCTAGCTCTAAACAGTGGACACAGTAATAACAGCTAACAGGTAAATGTGAGGTAACTGGTCATGTGACTGTATTAGTATACTACACTGTATGTCAGAACTTGTTACTGTACTGTATACTACATACAGGGGGCGTATACAGTATACAGTACATACTACTGTAGTATGCAGTATACAGTATAGTAGCGTGCCATTTCGAATATTTTTTTTACACCTAGAAGTTGGCTATATTTTCAGTGCCGAGTGGGGTATGACTCTCCTTTGCTAGCGGATTACTTTGTATTACCTTGGAATTAATTCCTTTTTTTTTGTTCCTCAAAACTGTTCATACTTATAAATGCATAAATATCCATTCATCTACTACAGTTGAGAAAAAGAAGCGCAATAATACCTGCAATATACCTAAAGCCTCCGAATCCCATTCAACAACAGCAGTTAATTACCAGCTTTAGCAAGTGTGTTAGAGCAGCTGTGCTGGATTGTGGCCTTCCAGGAACTGGAATGGAATGACCCCTGGCCTTGCAACTGAAGTCAATCATGAAAACAACCAGTACTGCATATCTAGGCCTAACTAACTAGACTGTTGGCAAAGAAGGAAACAATGGAAGCAGACCCTTGAAGATTTTAATGAATGACACAGGTCTCCTGTGGTTTTACGACGTTCAGGGGGGAAGGAAAGAAGGAGAGAAGAAAGAGGGAGTGTAGTTGACCATTAACCGAGCAAGGACAAGGAATTGCCTGGGGGTTGTGGGGGGTGCAATGCTGTAGGTTCACTCATCTCCCCCGCAGAGAACCATAGGCCATTGTGTACCCAAACACAAGGCAATCCAAGACCAAGCCAAATATTGAACTGGAGTGATCCGACTGTAACCCCTACATACCAAATACTGAAAACAGAGAGTCCTGGCTTTTTGGAGGATGCTGAATTTGAGTTCATTACAGTGAACGGTCCCTCAACGTATTGGCCAAATTTGGTTAGAATCTGGGTGTAGCAAGAAGGCTTTTTAAATTTATCTTCATTTACACAATTTACACCATTTACATTTCTTAATTTACACAATACTGTAAACGGTATTATCTGTTTTGATTGTCATGTGAATAACTCCCTTCTGGGGCCAGATCAGCACCCACGCCCCCACCATGTCATGTGAATTAAAAGCAATTTAGATTTAAGACTTAAAAGCAATTTAAAAACGTGAGAAATGTGAGGAACATGCCTCCATGTAACATCCATGTGTCATCATGTCCATGCTTCCGGTCTTGGCCAGGAATATTCACTCTTATTCCGATCCTGCCCTGCATCGTAAACCAGCTGTGAATCTATTATCTATCTACCTGCATGAACAGGCAATGCTGGCTTGTCAGTGACTTGCATGTTACTACAAAGCAGTGCAAACGCCTTTAACAGGGATCACTGTTGCGTAAAACTTCTAATTCACTGAAAGGAAGCGTGCCCTCTGGAAGAACTCAACCTGACTGCCCAGTGGCTTACATAGGTCATGAAATAGTGGTCTCTACACCCATTGGCTCATGGAAAACTGAACTGGATGTGGGATGTAAACTTTGTTAAAAGTGAAACTAGCCACGTTTACATGCAGCCTGAGAATTCGGTAATAATCCGAATAGCTGAATTAGCTGAATAGCTGAATTCAGTGAGGTGGGAATCCTGTAATACTCTGTTAATGTCTACATCTGATTACAACCCCAGTCTGAAAGCTTCCGTACCTTCTGCTCATGTGGGTTTTTTTTGTCACCATGGCAGAAGTTTATAGCGCTGTGGTGGTAACATCTACACAAAGTGGTACTCCACGCATGTGCATAACTTTGGATCTGATTACACTCATCAGATTGATAAGTGTGCATAGAAACACCTACGGAAGACGGAACCAATCGATAACTGAAATTAATTTTAATCAGATTGGTGAAAATCCTTGCATGTAAACACAACTAGTGCACCATTAGTCCGCTTTGAGTTCGTTTTTGTGATACCACGGAAACCAACAGACTTGCATGCGCCTATAGCAGTGAATCAGAACAGCACTCATTTACATACATCAGTCTTAGGCTGTATTCACACTGCAGACAAATCTCATTGGTTTCTCTAATCAGATCTTTTCAGATGTATGCACTGTTACTTAGATCAGATCAGATTGGATTTGTGTGTCCAGACATCACCAACCTTTCAGCATTGGTTACTGCGGTCATAACACAGGCGTCAATAACTACATCACTATGCTGGTGAGGCACTTCAAATGGGTGTAGGTGCACCATTTCGCCCTCCAGAGTACGTATGAGTAGATATTCTCTGGCATCAGCATAAATCTTTGTCTCTCTTCCTGATTCCCAGGTCTTCCATCGCTCTGGACTTGACATGGAGTTGTTGTCTGTCGTGTTGAGACACAAGACACTCTGAAAATCCATGTCAGGACTGAGATGCATCTGTGGTCCCGTTTAACCTGCTCACTTCATGTGCTTTGATTATATCTGGAGGGCAAACCAGATACGAACTCAGGTGTAAATGCACCCAAGACGCATGTAAAACAATTCAAGTCTGATCACGCAAGCCACTTCAGAAGGTGGTCTGAGATGGAACGGGCCACTTGTTGTAGTAGTGTAAACACCTCCACGTCTCTCCAAGACACATTCAACCCCTCCTGGTACAACGCAAAGTCCTGCCCATGCAGTACGTCACTGGGCATATGAAGATAATCCCGGAGATACACATGACTGGGAACTGGACGATTTGCATATTCCATCTTGCACAGAAATCAGGTTTCAGTCTGACTTACTCAAAATGCATTTGACTACTAAGTGTAAATGCATGTGGCTAAAATCTTATCAGGATACAATCCAGATACGAGTCACATGAAGTGACCAGGGGTAAACATGGTCTGTAAAAAATCTGATTGGAAGTGCATTTTAACCACTTCCAAATGTGCAGCCAATTAGCAAAAAACAGATTTCATGTGAATGTTTTTGCTGTTCACAATATCAGAAAAAAAACAATCAGGATACAATCTGGATATGCAAAAAAATCAGATTTGGGCTCGCAGTCTAAACGAGGCATGGTGAAAAAAAAACAGGATAAAAAGAGAATGGAAAATGCTCATCTAAAAATAGTCTCTATATAGTGCCTATTTGCCTACTAAGGACATTTATCTAACCTTATCATAATGTCTACATGCCAAAGGAGGATGGGTTCCTCTTTCTGAGTTTCTTAGGGAAGTCAGTCCCTGCCCTTGACTTGTCCCTCAGTGGTCTGGATTCGTTTCTCTAATGTATTGCATCAAAAGGTATGAAGGAAAAAAAAAACTCATCTGAATTTGGGATTCTACCATACAGATAGGCTTCCTCTACATGACCAGAGTTCACAAAGGTTAAAATGTCCACCAAAAAGGCCACTGAGGGGTCAAACATCCTGTGGCCATTCTCATTAAACTGGGTTAATAATCAGAGACAGAAACACCCCCCACCTGGCCCATCCCCCAGCTCCAACCAGTGGAGGGTGATTTACAAGCCCTCACCACCCCCAGCTACCAAAACCAACTCGAGCAGCATGAGAGCAATGTACATGGACCAAAACCTCCTTAAGTAGCCTCTAGCATTAGAACTGCTGCTTACTATATCTAGTACCTATCAGCGTAGGAGCTGAAGCTGGGTACTTTAGGTTCTGTCACCAAAGAGCCGAGGAACCGAAGGAGAAGGGCCACAATGAGTCTGATAAATATACATGAGCAGAAGCAGCTTTTATTAATATACAGCAAGTTTTGATTAAGTTTGAGTTTATTGTTCCAATTTTCCTGTTCCACCTTAAATAGTGCAGAATGAGCACCATATTTAAAGTGGTACGTGAGAACTCGAACCTCAGGTGCCAGAATGTAACTGCTGCACCACTTAAGGTGGACCGGTAAAATTCGAATCTCAAGTGCCAGAATGTAACTACTGCACCATTTAAAGTGGAATGGTAAAATTGGAAGCCTAGATAAACAAATGTAACTGCTGCACCTTTTAAGGTGGAGCGATAAAATTCGAACCTTCGGAGCCAGAATGTGACTGGTGCACAATTTAAGGTGGAACGGTACAATTCGAACCTCGGGAGCCAAAATGTAACTCCTGCACTATTTAAGGTGGAACGGAAAGTTTCGTGCCTTGGGTTCCAGAATGTAACTGCTGTACCATTTAAAGGAGAACGGGAAGTTTTGTACCTCAGGTTCCAGAATGTGACTGCTGCACCATTTAAGGTGGAACGGTAAAATTCGACCCTTATGTGTCAGAATGTAACTGCTGCACCGTTTAAGGCGGAACGGGAAATTACTAAGCTCTGGTGCCAGAATTTGACCGATGCACAATTTAAGGTGGAACCATAAAATTCGAGCAAGAAGCCAAAAAAGTGCTTTTCCTCACCAGCTGCTGTTTAAGGGCAGTGAGTGTCGCCTCCAGCCGCTGCTCCTCGGTGTTCGTGTCCGGGTTTCTGCTATTTACATGACAAAAGCTGACTGGTTTCTCCTTGTCTATCCGAAGTGCCCAGCGGACCATGTCGCTCTGTTTTTCCCTCAGAAAGTGCAGCTCCTGCAGCCCGGCCAGTGCCGCCTGCAGCCTCTCCCCGACCCGGCCGCGGTCCACACCCGCAGCCGCGCTCAGCAGCTCCGTCCCGGGTACTTTTCTGCTCAACATTTCGGCACAGCAGGTAAAAACATCATCCAGAGAACATGGGGTAGGTCCAGTGTTCCTGCAGTCAGAGTCACTGTACGGCGTGAATGACACTCACCGATTACATGAAGAGTCAGCCGGTGAGGTTCAAACCACGCCCATATTTAAGACGGAACCAGCCATTGGTTAGGAGCGGTTGTAAGCTCCACCCTCTTTCCGCTGGACTGTAACATGGGATGCGCCATATGTATGCCATGTGTGGATGTGGCACAGACGCAAAGTACGTGCGTTATTAATAACTTGGAAGGGAGAAAAAAGCAAGGAATATTTTGTGAATCATTTATTAACTGTGGTCTTAATTCTTTATTCATAAATGTATTCATAAAAAAAGATTCCTGAAGGAATACATAACTTTTTTTATTTTGCATTATTGCTTTGTATATATTGTTAGTCATATGCACTAATCATAATTATGTTACTGCTCAGTTCGGTTTTGCATTTCTAAATGTCCTTTTAAGAAAGTAAGAGAGAAAGCCACCCCCACATTTGTGGTCAGTTGTACACACTTGGGCTGAAAAAAAAGAGAGGACAACTCGAGACTGGCAGTACATTTAACATTAAAAATGAAACAAATAAAGTGACTTGCTATGGGGAAGTTGACACTTTCCTATTTTTTTAAATAATAAAGTTTTTTTGTTGGTGAACTACAGACAATCTTAAGCAGAAAGAAAATGTTGTTCCAGTCAGCACTAAGGGCTTCAATCAGCTGAAAAAGTTACGTCTTTAACATGAGACAAAATAGTCTCTATAGGGTTTAAACCAGCTAAAACAATCAGTAAAACCACTATACTTTGAGCTAGACCTATTTATTTTTTGCCCAAGAGTGTACGAATGCCTACAGAAATGTGGGCGTGGCTTGCTTGTCTTACTTTGTTAAAAGTATTTAAAGAGGCAAAACCAACCTGAGAAATATGATAACAATGATTAATGCATATGACTAAAAGTAGAACCAAACTTCACAACCGATTTATTACTAAACTAGATGCAAAAACTGAATTTCTAACATATAACTGTAAAGCACTCGAATGATGGTATAAAACAATATCCAAGCTCTAACCACTGCTGAAAATACAGATTCAGCTTTTAGTATTTCACTCATACATGTTCGACCTCATGCAGAGGCTACGATTATACACCGCTGCCATACGTTAATACATTGCGACCTCTAGTGTCCGAACAATAAAACTGCAGAAACGGATTTACTAAGGACTCTTGCAGATCTTACATACTAACTACATTTTGGGGCCAGAACTGTCCTCTTACAATGTACTTACCTTTGTATTGCCATCATGCAGTCTTGCAAAAACCCATTAGCTTTATCCCTGTCCACAGCCTCCAGATCACCTTATAGTTCTCATGTAGTGTCTTAAAAGCACAGATTTCTAAAGGCTTGCTACACACAATGTGCATCATTATTTTGTTTTTCCTGGTTTGATAAGTTGGAACAAAACAAAGAACCACGAGTGCTACATAGAACACTATCAAAAACTATGAATATAGTGATTTATATTCAGTCACCATGCTGCGCTAAATCCAACGAAATGGGACTAATCATGCTGTCCATGTACTGACACATGCAGAATAAGACTTACTGTGATATAATTTATCGCAGCAATAATTATCGCCATACTGCCCACATCTTGTGGCTACAAATATTTCCTAGTCCTCATTCATAAACCACTCCTAAGAAGCAATGTCTTGTTAACACACCTCTGCCCAAAGACTCGGACATCCACCATTTTTTTCTTATCTGGGATTAGTTCTTAGGCAACACAGAATCACACACAGGAGCACCAAGCTGCAAACAGTTCTGTGGTAGAAGAACATGTCATGAATCTGATGTCCAGCATTCCTAGGACCTTTCTCAAGAACAAATTTGGACAGAACGTATTAGTGAAGGAGGCCCAATAAGCTTGAAATGTATGAATGTCAATATTTTAATGGATCTGACATTAAATCTTTCAAAATGACAAGATAAAATTGAGGGGAAAGAAAAAAGCTTAATCAATATATTCACCACATCAACTTTAATTACCTTTTTTGATCTACATAAAAAGAATTTAATTGGGCCTGTTTGGTTTATGACCAGAGAAGTCAGTGGGAATCAAGCACACAAATTGTCTCCAATTGGCCTCTGGCTGGTGGAACGAGATCCTGGAAGAGACCACATCTGCTTCATCTGTGAGAAAAGGGTTTGCTCTTGATCAGTTAGTGAGTTGTCAGAGTTGGACCACTTCTGGTCTGTTTCCCACAATCTTTGCAGTGTAACGATCATCATTCAATGGTAAGAGTGTTCAAAGAGCCACCCGCCGCCATAATGATAATCCCTACTATGCTATGATGCTTAAGGAAACCAAGTCCAGATGGCTGGTGGAGTATCAGAGGCGCTGTTGATGAGGTGATAGGCTTTATGTGGCCCGTGATGTGCTGCTGCTGGAGCCAGATGAGCTGGTTACGGTCATCTTCTTCAGGGTGCGGTTCAGCTAGAACGACAAAGACAGATGAGTGAGTCAAACTCTGGTCTCTCTTCCAATCAATTCTCATGAACACTAAAAGCCTTGCCAGACAGCAGTTAAGAGAGAATCAAAAATCATAATGTGCTTTCCTTCTATATGGCGATGTTCAAGTGAAACACGGTGACAGAGAAGGTCTCTAAGCTACATCAGCTTTATTTTTTCAGTCAATGATCAATATTTGATTCAATATGGATTCTTAGGCTGACTTAAATCCTGCCATGTTCTGATTTCATTAATATAACTGTTGCTTTGTGGCATAAGTGCACATGCTAACTAAGACAACATGAGTCTTCAAACTTTTATGGTTAGCCACAATCTTTTTTAGCTGCTGCTGCTGCCCATTCTAAAACGGAGTGCAAATGACATGTAAACGGCTAAACGTGCATGCAAAATGAGTCCCAGCATAATCCTCAAAATAGTTCTCGGTAATTGCTGCAACATGTCCAGGCAGTACAACAGCGACACTATAGTCAAGTTCAATTTCACACTTTAACACCACCATCTTCAACGAAAGCACACGAGAAGGGCAAAGGAAGCTTAAAAAAGGTTTACCTCCTCAAACTTGTGGATCTGTCGGATAAAGAAGTCTCCGTAACGACGGGCCACCTTGGTGTCTGCAATGTGGATCATGTCCTGAAAAGAGATGGGCGTGTTAAACCCTTTATGTGCCAAGCACCAAAATATGCAGCTATATTAATGAGCACTGTATGTACATTTACACTGGGAATTGTGGTGTATGCTCTTAGTTATGTATTTTTTTACAGCCATCCATAAACACAAACCTTGTCAATGTAGAAGTCGACCTCAGATGCCGACTGGAACTCTCCATCCAGAGCAGAGATGCCACTGGTCCAGACCAGGTTCTTCATCTTGTGTTTGAAAACCAGCAGTTGAATCCGGAACTCCTGTTCAGACATGTCCAAAAAGCCTGCCAGCTTAGCCACGGGCATGGTGGTGTAGAGCTTCAGAAAGCTGAAGGACAGAAACAAACAACCAGATATCAAGAAAAAAATAAAGCCTGTGTGTCAGTTTATTGTTTGGACATCTACTGTGGTAGAAGAAGATGCTAATTCTGTTTCCAAGATAAATAAATTTTAAATAAAGAAAATCAAGAGAGAAAGCTCTAGTACCATTCCATGGAAGCAAAATACAATAAACTACACAATCCCTCTGAAATCCAGGGTTTTTCTAGAGGAGGAAATTTTATAAAGGCTTAAAAGTGCAACACACCTGCGGATGGTGGAGAGCTGTGCCTGCTGCTGGACCTCCTCTGCGAATACTTTGAGCTGCTGCTGGAATGGTTCTTTATGGTAGTTGGGGTGGACATTGTCATAGTTGGGCACAACGGGGGAAAGAAACTTGGGACAAGCAAAGCTGAAGAGCTCCTCAAACACCTGCAGATCTCTGTTACAAACAGACGTACATCAAAGTTACTGACACGTCTGTAATACGGTGACCTGCTGTAATCTGGGGAAGACGACTTAGAAGTATCACCACCCTCCATATTTCATCCACAGTAATGTGTACAGCATGTGACAACTCTGCTTGTCTCACCCTTTCTGCATGCGCAGCATCTTGTCTCCATACTTTTCTCGGAGCTGTGTGTGGATGCTCTCATCAATGCGCATGGGGTACATGGTGAGAGCGATAGCCAGCAGCCCATGCATCTGCTCATTCTGTTTGTTAATCTGAAAAAACATGTCCAGCACACATCAAGGTTAAACAACGATCTTATCTAAGGTTAATTACATTAATAAGCATCCAATGCTAGAAAACCCATGTGCAGAACCCTCCAAGTACAACCTTTCTTTAGCTGTAGCACTTGCTGCACTGACACGTGGATTCTAACATACCTCTAACACCTAGCCAGTCCCTAATATTCCTAAACGTCACCATATTCCTTTACCATATGATGAACCCTCCCTTAATAAGCACTGGTAAGGGAAGTGCACTGACCATTTCGTATTTGTAGGTGGATCTCTGGAACATGTTCCTCGTCCTCTGAATGTAGAGCAGGATGTTGGCGAAAACACGAATGGCATCCTGGTAACGCCTCATCATCAGGTAGGCAAAACCCACATAGTAATAGGTAGTGATCTGGCACTCAGGCACACGTGAGTACATGCTCTGAGTTTAAAAAGAGAGAAGCACCGAAAGCTAAATGTTTGTGATACGACATCCCAACAACAAATATACTACTGCCAGCAGGTGACAACTAAAGATTACCTTCTTGTTGAGTTCAATGTTCTCCAGGACTTTGATTGCCTGGTAGTAATCCCCCAGCAGAGAGTGCAGTCTCAGCAATCCGACCAAGCTGAAGTAGCCCAGCATCTTATACAGTGAATGACGGCCATATTCTCCAGCCACGCTTTCTGGGTCTCCTACAACACACAGTAACGCAAATCTCAGTAAACTGACAGTCAAGTCTTTGACACCTTGTCAAAACTAACCACTAATACACTAAAGAAGTACACCAGGGACATTTAAATTGATGTGTAATAACTGGCTTGGTAAAACTGACACTAGTCTGACAGCACACAACCAACCCTATACACCCTGTCCAACAAAGGATTAGTAAGGGCTAGGGTATTTTAACCTCTACTGCATACTGGAGACCTATTAGCCTACTCTTGTCTTTTGGCTTTATAGATACATTGCTCCAAAAAGTACTTATTTTAGGAGGTAAATGGCCAAAATTGGCATTATAATGGATGTACCATGCTTGTCAGACATGTCAATAGTAACCTAGGAGCAGGGCTTAGAAAGTGAATTAGTAAAATAAAAATAAATAAATAAATAAATTAATTAAAAAAAACCCACACACAAACACAACAAAAACACACACTGCTGAGACCAATATTGTAGCCAATAACACTTGACTAACAACACTGTCCCCCTTACTACTCCTCTTACCTCCACTGGTGTAGACCTCCAGCTGGCGGTTAATGTTACTCTTGTCCACCAGAGAATGCAGGACGTTCAGGACACTGTGCACATTCCAGATCTTTGGGTTGTTCCTCAGGAATTCAATCTCCTCCTCAGACTTCTTGGCTGTCTTACAGCGGTACTGACTGAAAGACTGGAACTGGAAAAAGGCACAGCAAAAAAGAAAGAATGACGATCCTTTTTCTGTCCTTGATCAGGAACAATGTGTGCACTCTTAACAAAAGCACTACTGTTTGGAAAGTATTAATCAGACTGCACTAACTTACTGAAGATTACCGATAGAACTGCTTTAGGCTGATTTACCTGGTAGATGAACTCATCGATGATGTCCCAGAGCCACTGGTTGGGAAGCTCCAAAGGTGCAGGGCCATCAGCATCTAGTGCAAAGAGACCAGCATTATTAGCTACTATCCAAGCTTAAATAAATAAGATGTTTCGTCTTTACAGAATTTAGTCAAATTATTCGACTTACTGAGGATGTAATTGAAGAGGTTGCAGTAATTGTAGTAGGATTCAAATCTCTGATCAAGTGTTGGGCCCCCCTGCAAAAATTTCCCACAAGTAAAATTATGGTTTTATATTTGAAGTATTCTTTAAAAGCCACTTAATTTGCACTTCAGCGTAAATAATTAAATTCACAACACAACAAAGTGATTGCTGAAGTACTTACGCTGACTTTTGCATAGATGTGCCGGTAGTACAGCTCCTTGTAAAGGATCAGGAAAACAGCATCTGCAGGACGAATGCAAAGTAAAATAACAACCAGTAAGATATCACAACTGACATAATTCACAGAAATAATATTTGTCTTAGAAATGTCTATAGTTTGCCCCAAAACATAATAAAAACCAAAACACATTATTAAATCACAGAACAATACATTTAAAACAAACAAAAAAACAATTAACTCACCATTTCCTACCAGTGAAGCAATGGCTTCTGCCTCTGGCCATGGCGAGGTCTTAAAGAAACGATCTGTTAACTTGTTCCAGCTAAGTGTTTTTGGGTAGAGAGGGAAAAAAAAAGACAGACAGACAATTAAAACAATCTTCAAACAACAAAATGATACAATCTCCTATCAGTTTTTCACTAACCCATGTCTAATTCATCTGTACCTGTTCTCATAGACATCCTGGATTTCATAGATCTTCTGTTCGATGCTCTCGCTGGAGACACGGTTGGCCTGCAGCTCATAGACCTTCTGGTCGATCAGGTCTGAGATGGTCTTATGAAAGTACTGCAGGAAGTTTTTTATCACTTCAGGGATCACATGATACGTCTGCTGGTGCTCGTACTGCCGCTCGTAAGCCAGATCTGCTTTAGGATCACCTGTGGACATGAGAACTTATCAAGCCTGGTGTCATCATTTTAAAACACCCCATAATTACCCCACATCAGAAATCAACATTTAGTATTTCAGCTATCAGGTGACAAAGGCTGTATTCACACAGCAGATAAAAGTGCCCTAATCTGATTTTCCAATTTCCCACCCCAAGAAGTTTCCGCTTCATCTTTACCAGCACCAGGAATGATCACGAAGTTCCAATGACTGACAGCTGGGCTCATGGTCATGTTTATACTTTGCTTTCAGGCATTCAGCTTTTCGTTAACACACCAGCCTTGTTCTCTTATTTCTTTCACAGTTTAAAACACAGAACGGCTTGGGTTATAGGCCTTCTAATTTTGTTTGCACAGAAACATCAGACCGAACGTCAGATAAGACATTTGTGTCAAATATGAAGCAAACAAAATCTGATTTGGGCCACTTTAATCTGATGTGTGAGCAAGAAGTGTCGAATTTGCTGCATTCTAGTGCAAGACTGTTAGTCTTCCAGCTGTTCTGATGTATGTACTGACACTACTCACCGGTGTGAAAATCATAGTCACTGGGATAGCTGTAGGGATCATACTGCTAAAAAGAAACGACACAAGATTACTGATAGCAAACCACACAGAACAATGCACCATAATAACATGGGCTAACATTTATAACGGAGCTACTGACAACACAGATGAACGCAATATGTACTAAAAGTGAGGGACGTGTTGATCCTGTGACACTAATAACACTGCAATAACCCGGTTATTGAAATATTCATTAGTACACTGTTATCAATATGTGCCGTTGATGCTAAGAAGGTTAGCTTCTAGCTAAACTAGCAATATGAATGGCTGTGAACGGCACCCCTTTAGCTACTACTAGGCAAAATCAATTTAATGTTGCATACGTTTCTTTGCCATCTATAAGAGGCCTTACTTAACAAAATAGGTTGTAATATTAATTTAAGTCAACTCTTGCCAAGGTTGCTTTATTCGCGCTCTTGGTTAACATCCACCTCCGTATGTTCGTGTAACATTTCATACAGAACTCTGCTGCAAACATATGCTAGTGCAGAGACCTTCTTCTAGTTAAGAAACGGATCACCTAAAGTTATTTCAACGAGCAACAAAAAGCTTCCTTAACCTCCATCTTCTCATAACTAACCACTAACGTCTACATTCTAAGCCACCGTGTCTGTAGCGGACCGCTATGCTAAGCTAACATCAGCTCACATCTCACTCCGCTAGTTAGCCTGCTAGCATTGCACCATGAACTTAAAGAGTATTTATCTTGAGAAAGTGTAGCTCCTAACGTCACAGAATGCTTTAAAATCTTACGTCCTCCTCTTCGTTTTGGTAAGACATGGTGAAGTGGTGAGTTTGTGTTTTTCCTGGTTAAAAATCGGCGCGTTTAGGCCCCTGTGAGCGCAACCACGAGTCACCGGCGCCGGAGAGAGAGAGAGGAAACGGACTGCTCACTTCCGGTTTGGAGGCTGACGGCTACGATAAAAGCACTACAGATTAAAACCAATAATTAACGTTATAAATATGAATCATTTAAATATTGAAACTGCTGGGGTCATTAAACAAAAGCATCATCCTGTTTATTCCGCAAAAAGTGTAGGTCCTAATGACGTTTTCTGTATGTCATACGACTAATATAATGAATTTCATACGGTTAAACGCTATAATCTACATCCATTGTTTACTACATGAAATAAGCACCAAATCCCTCAACCAAAACCATTTACCACATCTTCCTTATGAAACAACACACATATAACAATAACAACAACAACAACAAAATTATTATTATTATTAGTAGTAGTAGTATTATTAGTATTAGTATTATTAGTATTACTAGAACCCTGTTTCTCTGCTTTTGGAATGCTCTTTTGGTTACTGGCCTGTTGCTGATTAACTAGATTTCAGATGTTCCACCAGGTGTTTTAACCTTACTCTTTTGTTCCTCTTGTCCCAACTTTTTTGAAATGTGTTGCTGGTATCTTATAAAAAAATAACCATATATTTTCCAATGATATTGGGCTGTAATGCCCTCCATGAGTCATCCTGTTAGTGCCAGCACCATTGGCAGACGGCTGCACGACGCAGGACTACATGCATGCAGACCATAACAACGACTGCCCTTAACACCACGTCATTGTCCCCGATGACTGCAATGGTGTCTGGCCAGACTGTCATGGAGTGACTCAGAATGTCAGCGGGTCATCTTCAGTGACGAGTCCTGCTTTTGTCTTGGCAGAGACAATCAACGAATTTGTGTGTGGAGTGTGGTTTGTGTGTGGAGGCACCGTGGTCAGCACCAAGATGAACAGTTTGTTGTTTGTTGTTGTCTAGAAGGCCTGATGTCACTCCACCTCCACCCCTACCGCAACACCTACGGGAACCACACTGAGAGACACTACTTCACTACTACTACTACTACTCCAGTGATGTTTGAACTGAATAATACAATTTCAAAACTGCCTGCATCAATGTATTCCAGCAGAGGGCGGCATTTGTCTATCCTAGATATCAGAGGGTGAGCAGAGAGCCCCTAACCAAGTTACAGTCAGGGGTGGTTTGAATGGTTCTCAAGTAAAAGTGCTGTTACTGATGCTTTTGTTATTGGTTAATTAATAGTTACATTGAGAAACAGGAGCTATTAGCATCTCTCAGCACAGGGACTGAAGTTTGTTAGGCACGATTCTTTTTCTTTTTAGGATCCATTTGGTCTAAAATCAAATAATAAAGCTTGAACACGAGAGTTGCGAGCAACAACAAAACAGTCCATGTACTTTCATTAACATAATAGATTTACTCTACTGCAGTGGAACTGAGGAGCAAGGAGATTACTGTACCCACACATATATCTATACTCAGTGAACTGCAGTGAATCCGGAATCTGTCAGTACAGGAATTGAAGTTTGTTAGGCTCTACTCTTCTCTCGGTGATATTCTCTTAGTTTACATCAAAATGGTACACAAAAAAATGATGGCCACAAAAGAAGCATACTGTAATTATGAAGTATGAGTATGAAGGAAATAAGTAGAAGAAACCCATCTGAATTTGACTTGAGTAAATGGTACTCCATACTGTCCGCCTCTGTGTGTGAATAAACTCTGCTTCAAGATCTGTTTGCAACATTTTCTTAAAATTTATTTTATCATTAAAATGGAAACGAGTGCTTCAGTAGACGGTGAAGTCCACTGGCAAAAGGTCCAGATGCGGGCTTAAAGCTAACCTAAGTGTTTCTCAAGCCACAGGCAACGTACTGTTTCTTGCTTTAATCCTCTTTAAGCAAAGTCATATGTTACTTTGATCGTCAAAAACGTCCTGGAGTTCCAGTTTCGAGTGATTTTGAATTTGCAGTCTAAATTCCATACAGGCATTTAAGTGCACACGAAAGACTGAGGGTGTTAAGAAAGATGATGCTTACTGGTCTACCACCAAAGTTTTCAGTCTCTTAAGAATTGTTAGAATGGGAATAATGTAGCCCACACATGCTTGCACAAAGCCAAATCTCAAATGGCTCCCCATTCAATACACTACATTCACATAGCGCACTACTTACGCTACATATACAAAAGTATCCATCATTACCAACATAATGGGACGCATGGAGCAGCTGAATACAAGCCTAGAGTCACTGCATCCAGTGTCTTGTGCCAAGCATCTGCTAGTTCTCTGGAGTGATGGAGCTCCATTCAATACCTTTGGGATGAGCTGAAGTGATGCAAAGCCAATCATCCAACTTCAGTACCTGACCTCACTAATGCTCTTGTGGATGAATGCAAATCCTCACAGCAATGTTCCAAGATCTAGTGTAAAGCCTTCAAAGAAGAGTAGAGGCTGTTACTGCAGCAAAAGGGGACAAACTCCCCATTAATGCCCTCGATTTCAAAGGAAATGTTGGATGGGCAGGTGGATGGATGTCTACAAATCTTTGACGTGTAGTGTAGGTGAAACAATACAGTCTACATCTGACAGGTGTGTAAAACATTAGGGGCAAGTCATTAGGGGCTGATATAACTCTATATTACCACATGATGGCTTCTATCTTCAAACAGTACCCTGTAATATGGAGCATCTGAGGTTGAAATGACTCCCCATACAATAGCACACATGCGTAATAGCAAACAAATGGAGTCTCGCTTAGAACAGTGCAGTATATAGGTAATTAAGCATCATTTTGGATTCAAACAGCTGCACCACCAAAGTAAAAGAATGGCTTTTGGACTCAAATAGTCCAACGTGTAATAGCGTCTGCAACCAAATAGTGTGCTGTATGTTTATTACATGACATCCGGGGGTCAAATGGCTTCATGAGGGGCAATTTGAGATTCAAATGACTGTCCCACCAAGGTTAAATAATGGCTTTTAGCCCCAAATAGTGCACTACATGTCCAGTATGTCCAACACTGTGAACCATGTAAGTGAAATAATAGCTTCTGCATCCAATTAGTGCACTACATGTTCATTAGGAGACATCTGAGATTTCACTATTGTTAAATAATGGCTTTTAGACTTCTGCATCCAAATAGTGCACTACATGTTTATTAGCACTCATCTAGGATTCAAATGGTGAAATAATGGCTTTTAGACCCAAATAGTGCACTGCATGTCCAGTATAGTGAACCTAGTAGGAAAACTAGTGACTACTGCATCCGTGTAGTGCACTTCATGTTTATTAGAGCTCAACTATGATTCAAATGCTTGCATCACTGTAGGTGAAATTATAACTCTGACACCTAAATGATGCTCCATGTACATGTGTGAATGAATGACTTCTGCATCAGTTTAAAGGGAGACATTTGGAATTCCAAAAAGGTAGCTTAAATAATGGCTTTTAGACCTAAATAGTTCACTACAGTTCCAATATCCTGAACCATGTAGGAGAAATAATGACAACTGCATCCAAACAGTGCACCATATGTTTATTAGCCCTCATCTACAATCCAGATGGCTGCACCACCCAGGTGAATTAATGGATTTGACGCCCACAAAATGCACTATGTAGATAAATAAATGACCTCTGCATCCAAACAGTGCACTACATGTTTATTAGCCCTAAACTAAGATTCAGATGGCTGCATTGCCCAATTGAAATAATGGATCTGATGCCCAAATAGTGCACTATGTGGGTGAAATAACGGCATCTGCATCTGTTCATAAGGAGACACTTGGGGATTAAAAAAAAGGTTAAATAATGGCTTTTAGACCCAAATAGTGCACAACAGGCCCCATACAGTGCATTGCTTAGGTAAAATAATGACTTCAGCATCCAAAATGGTGCGCTATATGTTCATTACAAGACATTTGGGATTCAAACTGTTGCACCACCAAGGTTAGACAATGGCTTTTAGACCCAAATAGTGCACTACAGTTCCCATGCAGTTTTTTTTTTCACTACAAAAGGAAATAGTCTTATATTTATATTTTTATGTATAAATGCAGAAAAAGACACTCACCAGTCACAAATGCATGTATACATATTTCTATATTTTGGTCTACTTACCCACAAAGTTAGGAACAATGTGTTTTATCTGTTTACTAACCCCATCCTGCTTTACCTGCCTTCCACCAGGTGGTCCTTGATGTAGTCCAGGCCTGAAATGGACATTTCCATGGATGCCAAGAATCCATGAATAAGATTGTTTCGTTTGGACACGTTACGTTTTTATGCGCACATAAGTCGGAAAGAACTACACGTTTCGCACAATGTAGTGTAGTAAAAAGTAAGATATTTGAGTTTGAAATGTCGTGGAGTTTAAGTACAAAGTCGTCCAAAATGGAAATACTTCAGTAAAGTACAGATACACAGAAAGACTACTTAAGTACAGCAACTAATTACATTTACTTAGTTACTGTCCACCACTGCATTTGGGATTCAAACAGGGTTTGCACCACCAGGGTTAGACAATGGCTTTTAGACCAAAATAGTGCACTACAGTTCTAATATAGTGCATTGTGTAGGTGAAATAATGACTTATGCATCCAAAATGGTGCACTATAAGTTCGATAGGAGACATTTGGGATTCAAACGCCTGCACCACCAAGGTTGAATAATGGCTTTTAGACCCAACTAGTGCACTACAGCTCTAGTTTGTCCAATATGGTGATCATTGTGGGTTAGATAAAGACGTCTGCATCCATATAGTACACTATAGGTTGAATGTGGAAAGTCTTGGGGCTCAGGCAGCTCCCTATATAGTGCACTACAATAGTGAACTAATGGGAAAGTGCACTATCCGTCTATTAGGGGACAGTTTGAAATTCACAGTGCAGTTAAAGCATCACACGTAACGTTAGCTCTGCGCTGGCTAATAAAAGTTAGCTCTTTTGAGGAAAGAGAAGGGAAAAGGCAGAAAAACAGAGATGAGAAAAGAGAAAGAGAGAAAGAGAGAGAGACATTCGGAAAGGCTTAGCCGGCGGTGTTTTCTTTAGCTACCAGCATCTGAGAGATTCCTTCCAAACTTGCCACCCCGCCTCCATCCGATAAGACATCAGCGCTGACAAACGAGGGGAGGGGAGGGGGAGAGAGGGATATAGAGAGGGAGAGAAAAGAGAGAGAAAGAGAAAGAGAAAAAGACAGAGTCTGACCGAAGGCGCTGAGGAGGGAGCAGGGTCAGGACACTCACCGCGCGGAGCAGCCTGTTGAGGGAAATGATCGTTAGCGTTAGCACTTCTCAGAACACAGGCTACTGCTGAGCTGAACCCCAGAGAAACTACCGGACCACGGATAACACCGACACCTCCACCGACCGTTATTAAAGAACATACGGCGGGTCTGGAAAGAAAAACCTCGAGGCGAAGGAGGAAAGTCGGGAGAAACGCGCTCTATCCTTTGTGGGCTAACCCGTCTTTTCGCTGCGGCTAAAACCTGAGAGGAGCGGTGAGGATGCGCGCGCGCGTCTCTCTGCTCGCGCTGCTCTGCCTGCTGCACGCGGGGCGCGCGCACAAGTTCTCCGCGCTCACGGTACGTAGGGAAAACTTTCAAACACTGTTTATTGAGCTGTATAACAACAACAACAACAAAAACGACAGTTATAATAATACATACATACATGCATGCA
>CM067478.1:34785905-34834107 GCA_034552555.1 Semaprochilodus insignis
AAACCCCTTAACCCTCGTGGTCTCACTTTATTCATTTGTGGCCCCTACAGACTTTATGTGGATTTTTGTCAAGCCAGTGTGAACACTGTTGTTGAAGCTGTTGTTGTCATTTGTCATCTTACACCTGGTTAAGCAATACTGAAAACCACACATCATATCAAATATGTTTTACTCTGGAGTTGAAATGACCTCAGACCCTTTTTTTTACACCTTATTATTTTTATGCTGCTGCTGTTGATGGAATATACTTAATCAAGACTTACACTGCAACAAAACCAGCATAAAGTGGCTCAGCAGCCTTAAACTCAGAAACCTATTTTTGCCCAACACCTGTTTTGCTTGACTTGGCATCTGCAGCCGTGAGAGAGTGAACTTTACTTTCGCTGCTGTAGCTGGAGAGGGTCTTGGAGCTGCACCCTGACTCACAGTGTTCTTGAGAAATGAACATTGTGCAACCCCGGCTATACACTTCAGGAGACTCATACTATTGTAAGATTGTTATTTTTAGGCTACTGAATCTGGCAGAAACTTTGAGAACCGATTTGCCTGCCAAGTTGTTATGTAGGTGCTGAAAGTCAGGTTCATTTGGTCTGTCATTGGCTGGTGAAAGACAGAGAGAAGAAGACTGAAAACACGAAACACTTCGGGCCGTTAAAACTCTCAGACTGAGCAGTCTTTCAGATCACCAGAACCGAACAGTGAGCAAAACGTAGAACCTTCTCTGTTTACGCACATACTAAATCACAGGTGCACTGTCAGTACACTCCCCCCTCCCCCGCCTCCCCTTCGGTTTTGACTGGCATACCTGCTCGGGGCTAGAGAACAGCGTGAGATTCACAGTGTTGCCAAATATGTAACTTGCTCCTGCGGGTAATCTCGGCATGGACCACAGCCCGTGTACACAGGCCTAAACTCGATGGCTGCGGGAAGCCGCTCCTCATTAGCCTGAAACCAGTGCCTCTGGCCTGGCCCGCTGGGCCCAAGCCACCAGAGACAGGCCGGACCGCATGGAGCGCTAACAGAGCGGGCTTTGACAGAGAAGTCCGCCTGGCCACTTCTGGAAAACCAAATCCCGTCCTCTCGGCATGCCAGCACATTTTTAAATGTGTCAATAGAGGAAAAGGAAATGGCCCACTTTATAATCCATAAATGCTTGTAAATGGTCAATATTTGGGCTTGTTAGGCGTCCCAACAGGAAAACCATGATTTATTCCGTATACTCCACTCATGATATGAAGGTGCAGCTGCTATCACTAGTGATAACAACAGCATGGATTATTTCCCACTAGTGGTGGGGATTCCAAACTTTCAATCCACACCAAATTTGTGTTTGTATGTAGAAGATCTAGTTTATTATTATTTGATTTTGATGATTAGAACAATAAGTCTCAACTTCCAGGGTTACATTACACCAGTTCTACCCGTGTCATTCGGGCCAGTCAGAGTGAACAGTTTGCTGAGAAAGAGAAGAAGCAAGGAGGACACGCTCTGATTTCCCGCCTCCTGAATTAGTTTCATAGTGATGTGAAGGCATCAAATGGTATCGACTGGAATCTGGAATGTAGAGAATGTTGGTCAATGAATGAACTTCATGAATTCCACCAGGAGCCAAAGAGTGAGAGTGCAAGAAAGCATTTATACCTCCTCCTTTTGTTATCGGCGTTTCTTAGCCATGAGATAGCACATTTTTGTGTTTCATTCAGAACCATGTTGCAAGATGGCTAGATCCCCAGTTTTTCAATTACCATAAAAATCTGCAAACAAACCTCAAACAAACCTCAGCTTGGAATTTTTTCCAAGCTCCATGATTCCAGTTTTCAAAGAAATGTACAGGGATTTGCACACCTCCAAACTTCACTCTTCAAAAAAACAGAAACACATTCAGTGAAGCTGAGGTCTGGACCCTGAAGTGGTCAGGCCACCAGCAGTTTCTTTGTTTGATGTGTCCATCTCCTTTCCTCGGTGAGGAGCTTCTTGAACCGCTACACATCCTTTCAGACCCATAGTGTTGAGTTGAGTCCTTTCACAGTGGAAGGATAGAGCTGTGGATGAACACTTGTGGTTGTTTTCAGCTCTGAAGCAAGGGTAGAGCTTGATGTTCTCTCTCACAGATAAAAGCCTTAGGTGCTGTTTATCTGATGAGTTTTGGTGGCTTACTAGGTCTTGGATGTCAGGAGCCCCAGTTTTGGAAACTTGTTTTCCAGTTCGTTTTCTTTGACTTTCCTCTTCTTTAGGCTAGTGGATTGTCTAATATGTGTTCTTTGAGCTCTCAGATCTCCTGAAAAGTCAATAACTGTGAATTAATGGCCATTTGGACTGGACCATTTAACAGTTTAGGGGTGTTCTTTGACTTTTGTCCATTTGTTCATTGAATATATACCTGATATATTGTGTGTTGCAGGCTCCATTTTACTGCTGTGGTATCAGAAGCCTTGTTTCAGTTTTTAAAAATACTTTTAGCCTTTAAAAATAGCAGCCACTTATTGTGTGAACACTTCATGACGAATGGACCAATAGAACTGATCCAAAATGAGCTGGAATGATGTCATGTTACATTAGCTCACATTAAAGCTGAGAATGCCGCTTTTTCAGAGAGCTGTGTTTGCATAGGTTGCAAAGTGGTTAAATGCAATCTTGGGATTTGTTTATATTGTGCCGGTGTTGTCTGCGCTCTCCCTGTATGGCTGAATGTGTGTGGAGCTGAGTGTGTGGAGCTGGGTCTGACTCTGTAAGCCCTGGCAGACCAGCTGTGTGTTGACTGTTCTAATGGAATGCCTGAAGAGCTCTTTTTCTCTGGGCTGGGCAGCGCTCTGCTGCGGTTTTGTCTCTCGGGGGCGCGGAGGGGAGGGGGCGGGGGCAGTGCGGCTAGCGGGACAGGCCCGTGGGGCTCTCGCCTGGCGCGTCTGACCGGTGCTGATGGGAGTTGTTAGCACCATGGCCAGAGATACAGTGGCTGTCAATGTTTCTCCACTTGGCACCCGCTGCCAGCTATGCGGCACAGCCGTGAAAGAGGGCCTATAACGACGTGGCCTCGAGGGCACCCGGGGGACCGCTCATAGGAGAAGCTGGTATTTGCTGGGCAGAAAATACAAATCTGCCCGGGGACACGGTCAGGAACGAGGGAAGGTAAACCAAGTTCCCGCAGGTTCCCTGGCTACATGCCTGTCCCAGGGAATCCCAATTGCGCAGTAATGAAGGAGAGTTCATTGCAAGAGTCCCCTGTTTCAACAGCGCTGATCCTCCAACAGACCGAGCTGGTGACAGCTGTCGGAATGAACCAGCTTCCTAGCTCCAGCTTATTGAAAAGACATTGGAAGCTCAAATAGAATGTGACACTAATTCCATCTATCAGTAGATATATAACTGCAATAAGAGTTCTTGGGGCTCAGGAATGGCACAGCCATCAAAGTGCTGACTCTGTAGTTACCTGATTGAGTTTGATCCCTGTTGATGCCACAGCCAGTCCAAGAGAACAAATTTCTAGCATTGCTGTTCCTCTTCTCCAAACTTCAGTGTGATGCTAGCTAATCCAGGTATCTGTTAGCTGGTGTAGCAGAAATGGCAAGTGTTGTTCCCATTCAAGTATGTTGAGCTGTCCAACACTCAAAGCAAACAAGTGGAACTGGAAATGACTATATTGGGCAAAAAATGGACTATATGTACACAGGGATGTAGTCCTTATCTGAAAACTGGTGGAAAAAATAGGAGAAAGGCGTAATAGACCTCTGAAGTCATTGTTTAATTTTGCAGCTCACTTTATCAGATTAGCCATGCGTTAGCTTTAGGTGGTTTATAGGTTCACTTACGATATATGGTATCACAAAATACATGCAGTATTTCCATTAAAGGTCATGGTTTAGACTCAATCTCTAACAAAATCTTCCCATCGTAGGTAAGTTCTACATACTATTGAGATAGTATGTATATACTAATCTAAAGTTATATTATTATTAACTTGGTTTTGTACCAACACATACCCACATAGTAACGTTTCTGCAGTATTTTACACATTTTTGCTTCTTGAAAAGTGTGGGGGGAAGGATTATACTTCTTTTTAAGTGGGGTGACCGTGACCCACCCCATGTCCCCCACATCTGTTATGCCCCTGCGCACCATTGTTGGTCCCCCTGGATAAGAGTGTCTGCTAAATATGTAAATGTGATGTGGAATCATCTTTAGAGATAGCATGTGACAATGAGCTAATACTGATATTAGCTATTTTGAATCACTTCACTTCAGACAGGCCTCCAAACTTAGACTATCCTGCTACTTAGATTAGTACCTAAGCTGAATGCTAAGCTGAATGCTAAGCTGAATGCTTTTGCATTCAGAACTGCCTTAATTCTTCATGGAATGAATTCAACAAGGTTGGTGGAAACAATCCTCAGAGAATTGGTCCGAATTGACATGATAGCCTCGAGCAGTTGCTGCAGATTTCTCGGCTGCATGTCCATGTTGCAAATCTCCCATTCCACTACATCCCAAAGATGAAGCAAGATTGAGATCTGATAACGGCCAAGACCATTTGAGCACAGTGAACTCACTGGCATGGTCAAGAAACCAGTTGGAGTTGATTTGAGCTTTGTGACATCCCATGTTATTCTGCTGGGAATAGCCATCAGAAGGCCATGGGTACACTGTGGTCATAAAAGAATGGACATGGCCTACACAGGTAGGCTGAGGCATTTAAACGATGCTCAGTTGGTATTAGGGGGCCCAAAGTGTGCCAACAAAAAATATCTCCCACACCATTATACCACCCCGCCCCAGCCTGAACCCCTGATCCAAGGCATCCGTGCTTTCACGTTGTTTTGGTCAAATTCCCTGAAGATCGTTGTGCATGACAATCCCAGTAGATCGGCAGTTTCTGCAATGCTTAAAAGAGCCCATCTAGCACCAACAACCATGCCACGTTCAAAGTGACTTAAATCGCCTTTCCTTCCCATTCTACATGCCTAATTGCAGTTGATTAGATATTCCTGTTAACAAGCAGGTCAACCTATATGTGTCGAACCCAAGTGTGCCTAATAAAGTGGCCAGTATGTGTATATCACTTATTATCTATCAAATATATCTCTTAAACCTAAAAAGCAATATCACTGTATGACATGGTATCATGGTGCACCAGTACAGCCGGATATTGGCCCCCTAGTATTCCCTAGTATCAGCTTCCTAACCATCCCTGCTGTTTCGAACTGGTGCTGAAACTTTAGGTATAAGGTGTGTCTGTGGTATGTGAGTTAACACAGTAGAGGATGAGAGTTCAGAGGAATGCACGGTGTCAGCCTCTGAGTGGTGTGATTTAGAGGCCGGCACTGCGGCTGCTGACCCTAGCCTCATTATTTCCCGGCAGCGCAAGAGATGCCTCAGAACTGAACATTAACAAATAGCCGTGGGTAGTTAAGCTGCGGGTGAAGGGTCAGCCAGACTCACTCCCTACTTGCAGATAGGCAGCTAGGAATTTGGGAGGCAGCGTTGCATTGTACAGACACACAACTGAGGTTCTTTGTGAACATTCACACCTACAAGCGTACAAATTCACACTAAATACACTCTCGTTATCAGCCACTTAGCGCGGTTCTGAGCTCTGATGAATTCCCACCATGCTGTCAATCACTGATATGCACTGAGCTGCCAGTTGATTGGGTACACCTATATTATGTTGACACTAATTGTATTAGAAACCTACTATATGACTGCACTTTGTAGGTTTATCGACTGTTAGCGGCTGTTACATTTATCTACCAACTTTAGGGTCTTTAGGGCTAACATTGACCAAATGCTATATGGGTGGTGGCCCAGCAAGGAGAATTTGGGCAGATTCTCTTACACAGCTGGGCACTGTGAGCAAGTGGCACTCTTGTGCATATGGGGTGCATGGCTTTTCTGCTAATTGGCATGTTTAAAGAACAAATTTACACTGTTTATCCTTAACTTCACATGTATTCAGTCAGACAATGTGACTGACATTTGTCCTTTTTCAGATTTGCACTGGAGCTGCAAGACCAATTATGTAACAGGAACTTACAGCCCACCAATTAGCACTGTTCAAACTTCTAAACATGCCTCAACAATCACAAAGTTGCCTCAAACCACAGTTTGTTAAGTCATTTCTAAAGGCACTGACATTGTATGACATACTGTTGTCCATAAAAATGATCAATGCTATGTTACATAACTGAAAACAGTAGTAGCAGAAAGAAAAAACGGATATAGTACAAAAGAATGACATTTTGGTTAAAAATTTAATTTCTGCCTTATTCAACAAAGTAGAGCTGGTAAGGCCAAGCCTTCTAGGAATAGAACCAAGAGAGCTGTGTTGTATTATGTTGTGTTGTACAGTGCTAATAAGCTAATAGCATGTTATACCTCCAAGAGCACCAATAACAGCTGTGATTGGATTTGGCATGGACTGGACAAGTTTCTGGATGTAGGCCACATTAATGTTCAGACACTCTTGCATCAAAGAATTGCACAGTTGAGCCAAATTTGGTGGATGCCTTCCCTGGCGTTTTACTGGTTGTTCCAGGTAGGATTTTGCAGGCCAGTCCAGATGTGCGAATGCTCGTGAATGTTCAGTTAGATTTGCAGCCCTGTGAGCGAGAATTGTCATCTAGGAATACAGGGATAGGAATGTTATGTTCCTTGGTAAGATGATGATGAGCTAAAGGCAAAGCCTGGTTGTTCCAGCAGGTCAATGTAGGCACTGTAGTTCAAATATACTGTCACCTCAAAGAAGGAACCCATTCCTGTGCAATGAAAACACCGGCAGAACATGACAGAGGGGACAGATTCTTAGTCCGGGGAGCTTATTATGTGGCGGGGTAGTGATTTCTACACATAGAAGCAGCCACATCTTTCAACCTCGACTTTCATTGATGCTTTCCTCCATTTTTGTAGGGAACAGTATATCATGCTTTGAGCAGTATGCCTTGTCCAGGGTATAAAGTTGTCTCGTACAAGTGTTATTATTGCAGAAACGTTTCTGCTGTAAAAGGCCGAGTCCACATCTTTCACCACAGTTCCACATTTAACTAATCTTTTCTGCAGTGTGACTCAACTTTGGGAAGAATGTCTCTACATTTCTGTGAGGCGAGGACAGACATATTAGAGTTATTCTGGTCAGAAAGCCACCAAATTCTAGGAAAAGCCGGCTGGATTCTGTTGGGTTTTGTGGAAATCTGTCTGCGCAAGACGCAGCGTGTGGTATTGTTTCAATCCCAGTGTTGGTATTTGACCAGTTCATGACTATCTTCTCACTTTGGCTGAAGCATTCAGAGTGTCATTTCATCCATGCGCGAGTTTCCATTTTTAACCTCTTCAAACAGCCCTTTTTTTGTGCATATCTGACAAAATCCATGCATGGATAATTCAGACCATGAGACCTGCACCTGTGCTGGCAAATAAAGACCTTCTCCCTTCATTTCACACGGCTGCTGGCAGGCTTTCATCGCTCTATTTTTCCCTCCTCCACGCATCCCTCATCCCTCCTTTTCTTGAGTCTTTTCACACCAATTAAACGCCATCCTCTTTGACTGAGTCGATAGCCTGGTTAAAGCCTGTCACTTTCGTCCCTTTCCACCAAAATGGAGACTAATGGTTCCCAGCTGAATCCCAGGAAGCCCCCGCCAGGACGTCCCACACATTCACACATCCGCACCAGCTCTCTCTCTTGCTTTCTGTCAGGATCCCCGTTGACCCCTCACGGCTGGGGTGTTGGGGGCCCCTCTGGGGTAGAAGAAGAGGGGAGGGGGCAGGCCCTGGGGCCCCTTGTTCCTACCCAGGCTGCAGCCCTGCACAATGCCCTCTCTGCTGGGGGTCAGCCTCCAGATCGCAGCTTTCAGGCCCACAATGCTTCCCTGCCTGGAGGGGGGTAATAGGATTTGGGGTTTATGTGCTGGTGGGTCCCTGAGAAAGAAATATGTCAAAAATTGCTTCTTTCGGTCCTGCTTGCGGCTCTAATTCTCTCCCACACTTCTCTCGGATCGCCTCCCCCCGCTTTTATTTCAGCCCTATGGACCAGCTCTAGCTGTAGTGAGCAGGAGGAATGGAGAAATCAAAGTAAGAAACAAAGCCAGAAAGGAAAACACAGAGGCCGAGGCAGCTGGGGAGGACTTGAAAAAAGCCCCGAATTCATGACACATGATTCTTTTTCACGCACTTTGTTCTGGCTGCCCTGCTTCTGCGGCTGTGTGCAGGAGGGATCGGCCATAAGTCATGAAGGAGGCATGTGAAGTTGCCGGTGGTGATACATCAATGCCAGCTAGGCCGTTCCCCAGCCCTCCGTTGCACACACACTTTAGCCATGAGCTCTTAGCGGGATGTCATGACAGAGGCTGTTTACCCTTGTTTCCTAAGACATTCATCACCCCAGCATAAGAACATCATGGGTTAACTCGCACTCAGCCAAAAGGCTATTGAGGCCTATTCAAAAGCTGCATGTTGTGTTTGAAGAGTCTTAACCACATATGGACTAAAGGGAACCTTGACATCTCATTCACTTAAATACTCCATTCATCTGCCCTTCCTGTGGACTCTTTGTCAGTGAAAGCCTTGCGATTGTCCTATAGAGAAGGCTTTCAGAGAAGCTGAACTAACCCTAACTCATCCATAGTGTCTTATTTCCTTTCTTTGGACTAGTTTGGTGTCATCTATTAGTTATTCTTGTCATTCTTTTCTCAATGGACTGTCTGCTATGATGCGCCAACTTGTCCATGTTGGGTGGCAGTATCAGCTGTCCATTCATCTTTTCTTTTTCGCGACGTCTGGGACCAGCTGTTGAAGCTGTAAAAAAGACCGTCTTTGGCAGCCATGGTGGGTGGCTTCAGAATCCCTCCGAGCTTGTGAATGGGCACATCGTAGCTGGGAGTCTGGGGTTTGCTGTCCACTTTGGGCCTGGCTTGACTGTCCTTGACCGGTTCAGCTCTGTGGTGGCCATGGCTCGGTGTCTGACTCTGTGGGCACCATTATTGCTTTTGTGGAAACGCCATGGTCGGTTCTGGCCACTATTCTCTCTGCAATCAACTGTTGGCTTTCAAATCATGGATGAAAAAAAAAAAACGTTGTAGACGTAGAGATAAAAGAATAATGCAAGTATAGAGGACTGTCTAAACTTGTCTAAGATTTAAAGGATGACATCTGAAAAGAGACTGGAGTAGCCACAGAGAGTTTGTGGCATTGGGTTCCAGAGTTTGGATACAGACGCTCAAGAAGCTCAGTTCCCAAAGGCCTAGGGAGCTGATCGAATAGGGGTAATGTGTGCAGATCACTTGGTAAACGCAAGAATTCTGGCTCCCAAATTTTGAATAACTGGGACTCGACCATGGCCTGAGTTGATGAGCTTGATTTGGGCAGCATTGGCATTGGAAGGGCTGTCACTCTTTACTGGAGCCGATCCCGGCCCGGTTTGGTCCTGACAACTCATTCTCACCTCCTGCCGAGGCCTCTGACAGCAGAGCCGCGAAAGACTGAGTGGAGAGGGCGCGAGGGCACAGCTGCAGAGGACGAGAGAGGGGGAGGATGAGAGAGAGAATGAGAGATAGAGCAAGAGAGAGGGGGGGAAGGGGCAGGGGCCTTGCTGACCCCAGACAGTGGGACACTGTCAGTCAGGAGCTCCAACACAGAGCTCCAAACAGATAGACCCCCAACGCACTTGGAAAAAGGGGAAGCTTTCATTCGCAAGTTAATATTCATTCGTTCTGAAATAAAGCACGAAAAAAAGAGGGAAGAGAGGGGGCGTTGGGGTGAAAGAGGGAGCTTGAATTGAGAAGGCCTATTGTTCTTTTATTGCCTAGTTTATATTCAGATAGAGCGGAAAAAGCGGAGAGGAAAAGAAGTCTATTGAGATAACGGATGACTTCCACATACACAGTGGGTCACTTACTCACCCGAGGCTGAAATTAGGGTGTTCTCGTCTGCGATTTGATTCCTCTTCCTTACGTCTCATCAAACAAGGGCAGTTTGTCAGCTGAAAGGCAAATGAGGGGCGGAAACACCTGCCAGGAGCTTCACTGCCAATGGCGGTGAACCCATCACTTTCATCACCTACACATCAGTGAAGAAACTAGTAATTTATGATCAAGGGAGGCAGAATGGAACAGTGGTAGTATAAATGGTAACAACATAAGCATTAGCTTTACACATACAGAAGTAGTGTCTCTCAGTATGGTGTCGGGCCGCCATGTTTGCTAATGCAAAATGCCAGACAAAATGCTCGGCATCGAGTTGTAGAGGTTCCTAATGGTGTCCTACAATAATCCATCCCATGCAGCTTGAATATCCTCATGCAGCTCCTGCAAATGTTGCAGTGGGGGTGGAAGTGGAGAGACACCAGGCCTTCTGGACGTCTGACAAATCCTTCGTCTTGCCGCTAACCATGGTGCCTCCACACACGGATTCGTTGGTCGTCTCCACCAAGACAAAGTGGGACTCATCACTGAAGATGACCTGCTGCCATTCTGAGTCACTCCTTGGCAGTCTGGCATGACACCATTGCAGTCTTTGGTGACGTTGACGTGGTGTTGAGGGCAGTCGTTGTAACGGTCTGCATGCACGTAGTCCTGCATCATGCAGCTGTCTACCAATGGTGCCGGGACAAGATGGCTCATGGAGGGGATCACAGTTCAGTCAGGTACAGCGATAAGACCCGTCCTTCCTTACGTCACTTGTGCGCCCAAGTGTGAAACTTGAATCATTTGCATGTCTTACAATGTCAAACCCACCCACCAAGTTTCATCCCTGTCAGTTGATTCCTTCTGGGTGCAGCTATTTTTACAACTTTTGCTATTTTTTTTATTCTTTTGATGATGAGTGTATATAGCACATTTCAAGAACAAGTGTCAAAGTGCTTTGCAATGCCACACAATGAAATTCAATCATAGTAAAAACATCAATCAACACACATAGACACCAAAAATATCTGACAGTTTCTCAATAGCTTTGGATCCATTAAGTGTTAGAAACCTGTTACTACGTGGTCTAGAAGTTGTGCAACATGCCTTGATGGTTGATTAGTTATGTTTGCCTATAATAGCCTCATACTGGGGGAGAACATTGTCCCATTACTAAAACCCCATAGATTACAACCCTATGTGTATACAAAGCCATACATACTGTATATGTGCTTCTCTCACACAAAACCCACCAGAGATTTATAGTCAGCGATGACAGGAGGGCCGGCGCCCATCGCCAGGGGTAATGGCCTATTCCCCGAACATCCTCCCACACGGCTCTGCCAGGTGCAGACACACTACAAAATCATTTGTAAGCTGTCATGTATAGCTGACGTTCTGAGCCTGTAATAATTTACTCACTGTGTTCATATGAAGTGTCTCTTTTCCTCAGCTCTGATTTATGGCTCAGGTAAATCTGGCCCTTGTTGCAGGGCTTCTGTGCTGAGGCTTTGTGGGCAGGAAAAGCCATACTGTGAAAGGTTAAAGACAGGGTTATGGTTAATCTTAGAAAGCTCTTATTATATATATATGGCAAGTGACATAAACTCACACAAATGTTTATAAGTGCTTATTCCAATAGCCATCATCTGTCATAAAGGCTACTTCGGCTAACCGATCAAAGCTGGATAATGCAACCTTTATAGGAAAAGATACCTATTGTAAAATCATTTATAAACATTCATGTAGGGTTATGAACAGTTGTCATGACCAGCTTATGAAGGTAACATGTAGTTTTCCCAAAACAGTTCCCAAAAGTAAGATACTGTACAGACATATATGAAATACATGCATGGCACATTGCTCTTAAATACATATTATAACATACTATGTGAAATAAAATAAATAAAATTGCTATTTTTATAAGTTAAGTTAATTAAAAGTACTGTATATGTGGATTACCATTTGCTGAAAAAATCTTTGCTGCAGTCGCTTGATTGTGTTTTCTTATTTTTCATATAATATACTTACATTTAAAAAATAAACAACTACATATGTTGTCTGGCCAGGGGTGACCAAACTTTTGCATCCGCCTGAATTGGACATGCTGCCCACAGGACGCTATTGGCTGGATAGTTTTGGCTGGTGGGCGATTCTCAGTCCAGCAGTGACACTGAAGTGTCTGATCCACTCACACCAGCACAACACCCACTAAAACACCACCACCACATCAGTATCACTGCAGTGCTGAGAATGATCCACCACCCACATAATACCTGCTCTGTGGTGGTCCTGTGGGAGGTGTGACCATTGAAGAACAGGGTGAATAGGGGATTAAAATATGTAGACAGAAACATATGTACTACAGTCTGTAACTGTAGAACTACAAAGTGCTCCTAGATGGACAGTGAGTGTAGATGCCATGAGATGTACCTAATGAAGTGGCTGATATTGACATACTGCAATACTGGACATACATATTACATATATGAAAGTTCTTATAAGTATTAATAATAGGGGAGCCCACATCATGACCGTGAAAACAAAGAGTATTTGTGCCTGTGTGGATGTGAAAGAGGGGGAGATAGATAGATAAATAGAGAGAGAGAGAGGCTGAATTGCTGACATAGAAGATCCCCAGCATTCAGCCATAAAGTCAACAGCCCTTTGTGTCTGTTTGGACTGGGTGGTGCACAGGTGTGAGAGTGACAGACAGACAAAAGCATGGAGAGACGTCACACGCGACCCTGCCAACCTCTTTAGCTTCACTTCACAGGCAAGACAAGGCAGAGACGGCACTGACAGCACAGTGTGTGTTTAAGAGCTCTGCGTGGGTGGATTTGTTTAGGAAATGAATGTAGGTTTGTAAGTGAATGAGAGGGCATGTTTGGAGTGCTATTGAAGACATACCGTGGAATTGACTGAACAACAGTCAAAAACCACCTGCGTTTTGACCTTATTGTTGCAGCTGTCAAATTTTGATCTGGTGTTTTCAATGGAGCAGAAAGGACTCATCCACCGCGTCCACACACACACACACACACGGATGCTTGGATCATTTGTGTGCATTAATAAGCGTGCAGCAAACACTGTGACTTAAGTTAGCGACTCAGACTCGAGATGCCTATTGACTGACTGATGGCTTGAGACTTAAAACCTATGAAATTGCAGCCTAAACTGATTTAATGAAGGTTGCCAGCATTAAGGAGGCAAATTAAAGGAGGTTAATTAAACCTGACAGCAAACAAACAGCAAAAATAACCAAATCATTTGGCTTGTTAATGCTACAACAAACTCATAGTCCATTCTATAAGGTATACCTAACCTTATAGCATTATTAGTTTCTTATCAAAGGGCCACAGCTGACCATATTACACACATCATCAAAAGAATAGCTGCGCCCAGACGGAAGTGTTGGACTGCAGTGCTATTGGGAAGGAAGATAAAGGTTACCAGGAACAATAAATGATGAGGTCTCGGCATGGAGGTGTAGAGGTTCCTAATGGTGTCCTGCGACAATCCATCCCATGCAGTTTGAATATTCTCACATAGATCTTGCAGCATGTTGCGGTAGGGGTGGAGGTGGAGTGACACAAGACCTTCTAGATGTGTGACGTGTGACAACAAACCGTTCATCTTGCTGACCACAGTGCCTCCACACACGGATTCATTGGACATCTTCACCAAGACAAATGCTGGACTCGTCACTGAAGATGACCCGCTGCCATTCTGAGTCACTCCATGACAGATTTTGTTGACACAACACCATTGCAGTCGTTAGTGACATTGACGTGGTGTTAAGGGCAGTTGTCGTAACGGTCTGTGTGCATGTAGTCCTGCGTCGTGCAGCCGTCTGCCAATGGTGCTGACTCATGGAAGACATCACTGCTCCTGAATGTCCTCAGTCGTGGTTGTTGGGTCAGTCAGGTACAGCGATAAGGCCCGTCCTTGCTTATGTCACATGCGTGGCTAAGCGTGAAACGCATGTCTCACCAAGTTTCGTTCCTGTTGGTTGATTCCTTCCAGGTGTGGCCAACAGGCAGCTACTGACAGGAGGTCTAGCTTGCTAGTTTTGGTTATGCTGGTTAGCTTCGGCTGAGTTATATGATGCGTCTTTGCACAGTCACTTGATAGCTAACTAGGTTAGCCAGCATGCTAACCGGCCAATAAAGCTAGCCACGAATGCTAAACAGTTAGGTTTCCATACAAATTAGTTTGTCAATAATAATATATGCTTTAAAAACAAGCTAGCTTTCCTGGACCTTGTACACGCCCACACGTTACAGCACGAGCAGCAAACCTGGGGCGACGTAAGTGACTTGTCACCTGTTGGTGTGAATATAGAGTGAGTGTCTCCGACTCTGAATGTAATTTGTGTGGGCAAGGCAAGAGACTTCGGATTGGTCAGGAAATGCTTACAGAAGCGTTACCCAAGATCAGGACCGCCCAGTTTACATGGAGAGGAGGGAAATATATTGAAATACAGCAGATATTTATTAGATCTTCATAAGACACACTTTGTAGACGTATATCATGCCCCAAAGGAACAAGGTTAACTTCATTAGAAAGAAAGCACAGATTTAGGTTCCCTGGGGCTGAAAATGAGTGAGCACATAACTTCCTGGTTTAAAGGCTAGAAATAAACACCTTCTTTTGATGTATCTTGATGGTAGGAGGAACTTTTAAATGGCTTTTAAAGGAGTTTTTGAAGGTGGTAGTCAGATAGCTAATATTACTGCTAGAAAGCTGAATGTCTAATTGCAACTGTATAACTCCAAATCATCAATGCAATACAGAGAACAGATTACTGCATCAAGGAAAACGACTTGTCAGATGAAAACAACAAGCTGAAAGATGACTAGCTACCTTGCTCTCCACATACTTTACACCACCGGATTAAAGGGTGAAACTCGTCTCTAGTGATCAGTTTGATCAGAATTGCTGTTTTCCTTCTGATCTTGTTTAAAGACTTTATTAGCAAAGACTAGCCCAGCAGTCAGGACTGGCTGACACCACAGGGATTCCCATTGTTTGTATGATGTATTTGCGTATTGCATGCTGTAGTGAGATATCACTGAAAATCCAAAACATGAAAATGACGTAAACACAACATATAGCACAACAAGGAACATATTAAACCATAGTTTATGGCCTTAATACCCTTTCACCTAATAGGCCATAAATGGAGTACAGTGTTTTATTGTGCCCTTAACTTTTTATAATTTGGTACATATGACCTTGTTGTGCAGTCGAGTGAAGCCTTTTTGTTGTTTAACTCTCTCTCTCTCTCTCTCTCTCTCTCTCTCTCTCTGTGTAGTTCTTACGGGTCGAGCAGGACAAGGAGTGTAACATGGATTGTTCCGGAGCTCCACGAAAGCCTCTGTGTGCATCCGACGGCCGGACTTTCTCCTCACGCTGCGAGTTCCAGCGCGCCAAGTGCCGTGACCCCCAGCTGGAGGTCATCCGAGGGCCATGCAAAGGTCAGAGTTGTGCCGAGGTCACTCTGTGACCTCGGTGGGGTCAGGGTTTAAATTCATCTGTGGATAATTGATCCCCTGGGCGCTGGGATGACAATAGGAGGTGACGCAGACTGTCCATACTCGAGAGGAATCAAAGCCTAATCACTCTCTCGACTTTACTGAAGTGAAAGTCTATCAGGAGTTATTCTCATGTGACCCAGCCTCAATTACAACCCAATCTCACAACCCAATCTCTTCTCTTCTCTTCTCTTCTCTTCTCTTCTCTTCTCTTCTCTTCTCTTCTCTTCTCTTCTCTACTCTACTCTTCTTTTCTCTGTGATTCTCCTCTCTTCCCTTCTCTTCTCTACTCAACTCTACTCTTCTCTGTGATTGTCTTCTCTTCTCTTCTCTTCTCTTCTCTTCTCTTCTCTTCTTTACTCTACTCTACTCTACTCTACTCTACTCTACTCTTCTTTTCTCTGTGATTCTCCTCTCTTCCCTTCTCTTCTCTACTCAACTCTACTCTTATCTGTGATTGTCTTCTCTTCTCTTCTCTTCTCTTCTCTTCTCTTCTCTTCTCTTCTCCTCTCCTCTCCTCTCCTCTCCTCTCCTCNTACTCTTTCTTCTTTGTCTCCCTCTCTTTCCTTTTTCTTTCTCCCTTAGTCTTCCTCTGTATTTCCATTGTCTCTCTTTTTATTCTCATGTCTCTCTTTTCTTCCTCTTTCTCTCTTACTTGCCTTCCCATTTTCCTTTCATCCTCTTATTCTTTCCTATCTCTCTTTCACTTTTTCACTCTTTATTTTCTCTCTCTCACTCTATTTTAATCTCCCTCTATTCTTTCTTCCCTGTTTCTCATTCTGTCTTTCTTTTCTTTTCTTTTCTTTTATTTCCTTACTCCCTCTCTTTTTTCTCTCAGTCTCTCCTCATCCGCCTAATCATCTCTACATTGCTCTCCTTCTTTTTTCCCTGCTCCTCTCTTCCAGTATTGCTATTTTTGCTGTAATTTCTCTCTCTCTCTCTCTCTCTCTCTCTCTCTCTCTCTCTCTCTCTCTCTGCCTTTTCCGTTGTTCTTTCCCCATCTGTCTTTCTCTGAGTTCTAGCAGACTGGGCAGTGTATCCCACAGAAGAGGTGCCACCTCACCACTGCTCCCGCCGCTCTCAGGGTGCATTACAGTCTCAGGGTGTATTACACTATTTGCTCAGTGGAGAAAATGAGTGTGTCATTGCTGAAATTGAGTTTTGAAGCGGGCTGGTGGAGCTTCATTCTGTGGCTTGGAGCGTCCCAGCCGGAGCTGACTCTCAACATCCAATTCCCTTTTACCTCAAAGGTCGTCTGCTCTCGTCTAGACTTAGCTCTGGTCAGCTCATTTAGAGGGCCACTTTGACCTTCACGAGTCTGAAATTATTATTTCATATGAATAACATACATTAACTTTGCATGCGTCACAGATAATGTACAAACAGTGCAAGCCACGCTAACGCTAGCCTTCCGCTGTCCGTTGTGTCTGAAGTAGCCCATGTTATTAGACACATGGACACCAGAGCAACGGCTGGACTTCTGTTTTCTGTTGTACCACCTGTGAAGCCACCTGAGCTGGTCAGCTGCTACTGGAATGAGTTTCAGTTTTCAATGTCTGAACCGCATCCAAGACAAAAGAGCCAAATTTGCAGAAACTCCCGTTTTCATTTAAGGTGGAACCGAAGATTGGAACAATAAGATGTCATATAAGAAGCCCACTTTAGCCTTGTAGAAGTTATAAATAAGACATAAAACAACATTTAGCACTGGTTTTATCAGGTATGCGGAGCTAGTGTTAGATAGCAATACAGGCTTCTGTATATATCATTCAATGTGGTTTTGACTGTTTACAGTAGTATACATACAGGTGTTTCTTGAAGGTGACAGAACATCCTATAGGCTATAATACACCCCTGTTAAGGGACAAAAATAGCTTTACTTAAACATCTGCAGTTGCAAGATACAGTGAGTAAACCCTTTGGAATAATCTGAATTCTACATTGGTTACTACTATAATGTGATGTGATCAATATTTCATTTACAGTCAGTTGATCAGTCGAAAATGTCTTTTATTGAACACAACATCCACAGTGCCACAGTCAGTTAAAGAGATGAGGTTGGATGTGTGGGTTTCACAGATGCTTTACCCCTTAAAGAAAGACAGCATGCAACATCTGGTGACTGACTGATCTGTTCTTCTCAAGAAGGATTAATGTAAACCATGAACAACTTTCAGAAGACCTCAGAAGACGTATTATGGAGATGCCTGATGCTGGAAAAGCCTACAAAAGCATTCCTAAAGATCTGGTGCACTACAATCCAAAGTTAGACGAACTGTCCACAAAGGGAAAAAATCCAGGACTCTTGCTACTCTCCTTGGGAGTGTGCGTCCTGTTAAGAGCACAACGGTTAACCTGAAAGAGGTGAGAAAGAACCCGGGGTAAACAGTAAAAGACCTACAGAGGACACTACAAACTCCACAAACCTTTGTTCATATGTCCACTGCTAGAAACACACTGAACAACAATGGTGTTCATGGAAGGACACCACGAAGGAAGCCGCTGCTGTCCAAAAAATTGCAGCCCATGCCAAGTTTGCCCAACACTCTCCTAGATGTTCCACAGTACTTGGTCTCTGGACAGATGACACAAAAGTGGAACATTATTTGCACAAGTGCACAACATTATGTTTGGAGGAAAAAGGACATTGCACACCATCACCTTGTACCAGCTGTGAAGCATGATGGAGGAAGCTTCTTGGCTTGTGACTGCTGTGCTATCATTGTGGGAACAGTGAATTCAGAGGTATCAGGCTGCAGAGACAGTTGGTGATGACCTGAAGAGGGCTGTGCAAGCAAGGCATCCCAGAAATACTGACAAGGAAGGAAGGGTTCAGAATTCCTTCTCAATTACAGGAAATGTTTGGTGGAGGTCTACAGGTTAACAAAGTTCAGGGGCTCACTTCAAGGGTTTAGGTTGCGTTGCAACATTTGTAGGGACACAACAAGCCACCCATTTAGGCTAGCATGCCTACATTAGTCATATTGGAGACGTGGCCTCTCCAAAGCATAAGGCATTACCTAAGAAGCTAGCTTTAAATGTTGGAAGTGGGGCAAGCGTACATGCCAAGAAATGATGGGATGAGGGACATGTCCCTACCAAAATATTGGTAGGGACATGTCCCTACTGTCCATATGCAAACTTACACCCATGGTTCACTTCTGACCTGCACTGAGGATCAATTAGATTGTATTTGTCTATAATTGTGATTTAGAGAATGATCAGAACACATTTCAATAGTAATCAATGCTGAAGTCCAGGTAATTCCAAAGAGTTCACATGTTTTCTTTTGTATTCCTTGATATAGATGGGTAAATTATATGGCTGATCAACTGCTCATTGTTGTGTAGCAGGTTGAGGTAAAGTGTTAGCCATCATAACGCTGAACATTAAGGCATTTGTCGTGACAGTCACAACCGAAGCTTCTAAGGGTTAACTTTAGGGGCTCGGGGTGGACTGAGGGGTGTGTGTGCGCGGCGCTAATGAGAGAAGGCTGTTGGTGCTCTTCCCAGCCACACATATATTGACAACTTCCGAAACATCTTGAGTTATTCTCCTCCCTCTCTTTCTCTCTCGCTCTCAGACATTTACACACTTCATATGTTACCAAAAAAGAACCGGTGGCTTTCTTTTTTTCCTGAATTCATTTCCACAGTTTGCTTTTCTCTCTGGAAAAGAGGTTTATGCCACATTACTCACATGGCAAACCCAAGACAATCTGCCCAGCTCCTTAAATTTGCCGTTTTCTCCGTGCGTGATTGCTGTTGAAGGGCTCAGACTAATATGGTTTGCAGATGAGGAATGTAGGTGAACTGAAGCAGAGATTGTGCAGTACATGCTGTTGGTAGGGTCTGGAGGTGGAGCCAAAGATTTGCCAGGGTACAGATCTGAATAAAAATGTAAAAAAATGGACAAAAAATTTGTCACCTTGCATGTTTGAGGTGGTAGTAAATTCAGGCTGCAGATGGCGCTGCACAAGGATGATCAGGCTATAAATACCTGCGGGGTGTGAGTGACGGGATCCATAGTTTGAGAAGAGGTGCCACAGTGCAGTGAATGTCTCGTTCCATGTGTGGAAAATGGCTCCAAAGCAGATGTTAATGATTGGCTAAAAGGAGTGACTGCATTTGGGCGTGCCAAAGACCATAGTGTGAAGGAAGTAGCTGAATCTGCAGGTGTATTGAAGCGTACGGTCATACAGGTCTACAAGCAGTGGCTAAAATCTCAGTCTACAGGAAATTCTCCTCTGAATTGTGCCAGGGAAGGCATCCACCAAACAACTGCACAATCTTTTAATGCAAGAGTGGCTGAACACTGATGTGCCCTACATCCAGAAACTTGTCCAGTCCATGCCAAATCTAGTCACAGCTGTTACTGGTGCTTGTGGAGGTGTTACACACTATTAGGTACGTTTCAGTCACAGGTGACTAATTTTTATCTGGTGAGCTTAGCAAGTGGGCGTGAAGTGATATTTCACTCCTATTTAATATTTTGTTTATTTATAATAGAAGAGGAAACAGTAAAATTTGCCTAATCAGCTTAACAGTGGTCCAACAGGTCCTCTTATTGAGGTTTCTTTTAATTGCGTAGGTAATATATATGTTACATAAAATAACTCATGCAACACTACATGAAAAATCCTCCCAAAGTCAGGCCGTGTTGGGCTCCGGTCAGGTGGTAGAACTCTAGGCCAGGAGTTCCCAATGCCACCTGACTATGAAGTTCAGTCATCCTAGAGTTGATTGTAAATGCTGGCAAATAAGTTTCACATGTAAACCCAGTATAGCAGAAGATCAGATAGGTAATGTACGCTATGCTACCTAATGGCATTAGAGTGGGCTGAAATATCTAAAGTGCTTCTGAAACATTTTTGGTGGCCACATTTTGTTTGCTGTTATTAACGTAAGCACCGTTAACGTTTACACCTAAAATCCTTCTCTGCATGTTGTAATCATTTGGCAACATCTGCTTTTTTACCTTTTTTGCCTGCTTAAAATATACTTTTACTTTGAAAAACTAAGAACTTTATGTGCTGAGGAAAGGCAGTTACAGTCTCACATTAGCAACCAGTTTGGCTGCTATGTTTTTATATTAAATAATGAAATATAATTGTTGCCATATGGCAACAGCATGAAACGATTAAACTGCTGTCTGCAGTGGGACGTAATTAAAACGCTGGCTTTGGACACGGAGACAGTCCACACTAATGTTTTCAAAAATAGAGGAATATTTATTGTCCTATTTCTGAATGGATTATGGGAAATTTATACATACATGGTTGTTATGACCCTGTTTCTTTTCCGTGCCTGGATGACAATTCTGGCTATGTCAAATCCTGTGTATTGGTTCTCTCTAAATGTATCAATTTCGGCAAATTATGCCATTTTTAATAAGAAATTGGATTAAACGTTGAATTAAACCATGGATTTTCAGCAATATTCAGACAAATGATGTTTGTTGCTCTGTGAATGAAATATTTTTTTCTTTTCAGACTTTTGAGCTAGTTTGTCAGCAGTTTGGGACCATGCTTTCTGACTGTATCTCACCCGTGTATCCACTTTAGATACATCCAGGTGTGTGGCTGAGAAGAAGTATACGGAACAGCAGGCCAAGAAACTGTTCCCACAAGTCTTTGTACCTGTCTGCAACCCGGATGGTACCTACAGCGAGGTGAGGGAGCTGATGGAGAAAAAATATTAAACATAAGAGTGATATCTGTGTACGTCTGAAATCTCTGCATCCTTTAAAATCTGAACATATCTATCTAAGGCTGAGGTTGGTTTCCTATTGGACAGCAGCTTGTTGGATTTTCCCTGCCCCGCCATCAATGGTTCAGAGGTTACATTCTGACTCACACGTTGCCATTGCTAGTAACGTAATAGGATCATTTTACACTGGTCATGGAGCTTGTCATGAGGGGCCTCGCACAGGGCTGCAGCTTCCTTAACTCATAAAATATGGCTTGTGTGTTTTATGCGACTGATCAGCTCTCAGGGTTGGCTAAGTTAGAGAAATATCAGCCGAACACTGACCGTAAATTTGGGCTGAATATTGGCCGATACCGATACATACTGATAAACCAATCAATCCTTCCATCTCTAGTTTTCAAAACAGGTGGTATTCCCCCTCTCCTTTGATCCCTCATTGCTCACTAGCAGCTTAACTCAGTCTTAAACCAGTGTCTTAGTAAGTCTGATAACAATATGTCAGAGTAAATGTGGGGAAATGTCCTGTATTTAATTATTTAAATAAAATTATACATAATACAATTATTATAATACAAAAAATTATACATTATACAAAATACAAATTTGGACCATATTTCAAAACTAGACACACTATAAAATTATTATAAAAACGAGTAAAAAAACTTTATTCATTAGTGTTACATTGTATATAATATGCTTAAAAATAATTATATATTTTTTATTGATCTATTTTAAATCTTAGATATTATTTTATTTATAATATAAATGATAAATATAAAACATTAATACTATTCTGGCATTAACTGGGATGTCTGATTCAAATTTGTGGTTGTATTATCTATAAAAATACAAATATTGGATCAGTATTTGGCAATATCCAACATTTCAGGTCCTGGTCCATTATCAACATCCAAGTACTTCAGTTTGGGGGTCAATATTGTATTGGAACATCCTTTACAGTGACTACTGTCTTTGTGCCATATTGCCATGTATTCCAGTTCAACAAGCTGAGGCTGGAGAAAATGTCCAAATAAAAGAAAAACCTTCTTCTAAATGTCTCTCTCTTTTTCTGTTCTCTATACCTCTCTCTCTCTCTCTCTCTCTCTCTCTCTCTCTCTTAATCAGGTACAATGCCACAGCTATACTGGCTACTGCTGGTGCGTGACGCCCAATGGCAGACCCATCAGTGGCTCAGCCGTAGCCAATAAGAAGCCTCGGTGCCAAGGTAAGACTCTTTACGTGGGGTGCCCAATTGTTTACTGCTCACAAGAGACTCCAAATGAAACTAGCTAACAGGCTAAGTGGGTTAGGTACCGGGGTTTATGGCATTTTAGATGCCTATAATGATGAAAATATAACTTGTGCTCCCCATCAGGCCTTTTTTATATGAGTGAATAAAGTGCTCACATATCTGCCCAGTTGTGTTGTGTCCACTGGCCTCACCCCAGTCTGTTATAATAAGAAACAAGCTGCCCAGTAGAAAGGCAGCTGGTAACACCATTGCCTTGGCAACTCTCTGGAGATTAATATTATGGACTCAGATGAACTCTATGTACCCAACAAGCTTGAAACACAGGCAGACCTGCCAGCTGAACGGAAGCCTAAAACCTGTAGCAGTGGCCTACCAAAGTGTATTTTTAATGGGTTTCAAATCTGTGGGTTCTATTGGTGGTGGGAAACATTATTTGAGGTTTTCGGTTTTGAGCGAGAAGGTAATACTCTCAAAAAAGAGCTGGAGGTCAGTATTACCGCTATTGAAAGGAACAATTTTACTTTTTTTAATTTCCAGTCAAAATGACTACTAAGTACATGTTAGTGATTTTCAGCAGCTGTTGGAAAAAAAACCCATTTTTCAGCTTTTGACATGATTTGAAACTGCCTGTTACTCTTTACATTGTGTATAAATGTCATGATCAATGGGCCAAAATGACTACTCTACTCTGACAGTAGCAATATAGTATTTAACAGGGAATTGCCCAACAGCTAAATAAGTTTACCAGACCAAAAATCAGCCACCTGTGACTGAAATGTAGTCCACATCAATGTTTAGCCACTCTGGATTTGGTGGATGCCTTCCCTGGCGTTTTACTGGTTGTTCCAGGTAGTCCCACAGACTTTAAAGAGAAGTCAGATCTGGGGATTTTGCAGGCTAGTCCAGATTCGATTCGATTCGATTCAATTCAATTCAATTCAATTCAATTCAATTCAATTCAATTCAATTTTTCAAATTCAGATGTGTGAATGCTCCTGAATGTTCATCATGCCAATCAGTCACATTTTCAGCCCTGTGAACGCGAAAAAAGTCGTCTTGGAATACAGGGATAGGAATGTTATGTTCCTCGATACGATGATGAGCAAAAGGCAAAACCTGATTATCCAGTAGTTCAGTGTAGGCACTGTGGTTCAAATTTACTGCCACCTCAACCAAAGAACCCATTTCCACATAACTGAAGCACACCTAGGACAACACAGAGGCAGCTTTTGTCTGCCAGCTTATAATATCCAATTTGTCAACATTTATTATGTCCATACTTCTCCATTTTAGGATCCAAAGAAATCTGCAGGGATGTTTTTCCACACCTCCAAAGTTCAGTCTCAGAAGTTGGTTGCATTTAATTTTCTGCTTCTCACCAATGGACTCACCAGCCTAGAATCGAGACTAACATCACTGAAAGTGTTTGATTGAACTGGAGGTGTGTAAAGATTTCCCTGCAGGAAAGCACACAAAAAATATTTGATGTTATAAAATATGTTATATTATATATTATAAGTGTTTCTGTGTTATTTTCTGTTGAATATATGTTTTCTTTCTGATTCTGAAAAGCAAATATATTGTGCATTAATAGCTGTTTGACTGGATGGCACTGAATGAAAGGTGGGATCAGGTTTTGCACAATACTGCACATTGATCTTAGTGACTCAGCGCAAAACCCAAAGAAACAAACCAAACTTTGTATGCTAAATAGGTGGGGAAAATCTAAAGTTTCACGAGGAGCTAGCTTAGCCTTCCTTATGTCCTCCTTACCAAAAAGCTTGAACCTGTACAGTAGGAAGGAAGAATGCAAGCCCTTTGGAACTCTCGCTCAAGCTGTTAGCAGCAAGCAGCCCCGGTATGGAGCCCAGCAGGAGCGTTGAGCAACAGCAAAATGCTTAATCCTCCAGAGGGCTAGCGTATGAAGGCCTGCCAAAACTCTCACATAACCAAAGCCACCTGCCCCCCTCTCAGCCTCCTGCCCTGGGGGCAATAGCTTCAGACAGGGACGAAGCGATAATACCCTGAAGACTGTCACCATGAGCCGTGCGTGCCCAGAGCATGATTTGCGCGCTCGGCTTTGCGCGACTGAGGCAGCCTCAGTAAAAGGGGCCAATTAGATAGCTATTTTAATTGCACATGTGAGGACTTAATCAATACAACATGGATGAGCATCAGGAAACAGCTGTGCGTTCAGGACACTTTCCAACACGGTGCACGTTTTGCGCCAGTGTGGTGTCATATGTTTTTCTGCAGTGTTCAACACACGCATGCATGTGCCCTGTAGAGGTTTGGGATGTAATTGGACATTGGCACATGAAGGCACAGTGCTTGCTCTTCATTTTTCTTTGTGTACAGTTTTCAGTTTTATAGCTGAAAAAATCTCATTTGCACAGCTTACCAGGTCAGCCGAGTCATATTTTGCTTCATACTGGAGTTATAAAGCTAATGTAGCTAACAAGAAATAGAAACTCCTCTATTATCATTGTATTCACAAGCTGCACATTAGCATTAGCATAGTTCACTAGCACTGTACTGGCAAACCGTATCCGAAAATTATCACATACTCTCCTCAACGCATGTTGAACTGTTAGGAAGTCTAAAATCTGTTTGTCTTGTTTCTGATACTGCATGATGCACCGTTAGCCAACAAGATGGACAAAAGAACAGACAAAATTCAGGCTTGTTTTCAGCTATGCAGTGTACTTTTGGCCATTTATGTAAATAACAGTACATCATACAGAGCCATAACATTTGTTTGGGGTCATTAAACATGATTTAGGATTACAGTTTAAATTATGCTAAAAGCTTTCTTTGCTTCCTAGCTAGATTAGCCTCGTAGCCTCAGCAAACTAGATGGCCAAATTTCATGCTGGCCTAAGATGGCCTGTGCTGGTTTATGCTGGCCTGGTGGTGGTTTAGCAGGTCCCCTCAGCATGGCTATGCATGGACTTCATGCTGGTACGTGCTGGTTTATGCTGTTAAGTGCTGGTTGACCAGCAAGAACTTGCTCAAAACACATCACATGACCAGTGTCAAGGTTTTTTTTTTTTTTTTAGCAGCATTTTCATGTGAGTCAATGGAACCAGACCTTTTTCCAAGGAATTCTGGCCCATTTTTTTGTCCATGACATTTATACACAATGTAAAGGGCAGCAGGTACTTTCAACATGTTACAAAATGGAGATATTCTGGCTTTGCTGATGATTATTTCTAGCAGGGTTGTTAGCTACATCAACATTGTAGCTCCAATTAAAAACTGAAGAAGCAAACACCATACACGTGTTGGGTAATGGAAAGCATTTTGAGGTAAGGGGAAAGTGTGCGTGTGGTTTTTGACTTAAGTATCTCTTGCGATGCTCAATTTGTCTGCAGTTTGATAGAGCTAAACCAATACGATGCTCATAAGTAACCTGTGCTTAACCTGTTGTTTTCAGGCCCAAAGCCAGAGAAGGTAACTCCCAGAGAGCCAGGAAAAACAGGTACATACCTATACAGAAGCATTTCTGACTCACAAACTGCTTTTGGCAGCATGTATCTGTCTGTGTATGAATCCATATATGATTGTGTTCATCTTTTTTCCTCATCATGACTCACTCATTGCTCTTGGCAGTATGTGGAATGCACGTATATGCTGTAACAGAGCCTCCCGTTCCAGTGTTTGTCCAGTGATGGTTCTGCTAGCAAACCTGCATGTTAAAGTCATCAGAAAGTCGTTCTGATAATCAGTCTTTTCTTACAGTAAATGAAACTGAAAGGCTTCAAGGCTATACCGGTTGCTAACCGGGTCGCTCTAATGCCATCACTTCTCTTTCCAGATGAAGGATTTTCAGTTCTTCGTAAACTGAACCGCTGAACTGGCTTTTCTCTAGGTCATTTTAAGACTCAGAGCAGCAGCACTGAATAATGTACAGATCTGTGTGAAAACCACTCTTCATTTCTTCAATATCCAGACAAAGCAGACATCAGGTTGTTCAGGAGTTTGTTTCTTAGTGAATTAGATATAAGATGAGAAAGGAGAAAGAAGGAAAACAAATGGAATAAAAAAAACAGGACTTTCTAAAAACAGAGAAATGGAGACAGTTAACAACCACCCACAAAACCTGGCAGATCAACAGAAATCTTTTTCATTTTTAAGAGAGAAGACACAATCATCAAGCTGAAAACATCCACAGGGGTTTCTGTCTGTCCTTCCACTGTGAGAAGACACCTCAACACTATGGGTCTGAAAGGATCTGTAGCTGTTCAAGTAGCTCCTCACTGAGAAATAGAGACAGACACGTCAAACAAAGAAGCTGCTGGCGTTCTCAAACCAATGGACCAACCACCCCAGTGTCCAGACCTTAGCAAACTCAAATAATACCCCGCAGATTTCTTTGAACATGTGAAACCAAATCTCTGTAGACGTTTTATTATACACTCTTCATCAAAAGAATAGCTGCACCCAGAAGGAAGTGTTGGATTGCAGTGCTGTTGGATTGCAGTGCTAAGATAAAGATTACCATAAAAAATAAATGATGATAAATTTACACTGATATGGGCAACATTTATTGAGCTACACATACAGAAGTAGTGTCTCTCAGTATGGCGTTGGGACACCATGTTTGCTAACGCAACACGCCAGACGACTCAGCATGGAGTTGTAGAGGTTCCTAATGGTGTCCTGTGATAATCCATCCCATGCAGCTTGAACATTCTCACACAGTTCCTGCAGATTTTGTGGTAAGGGTGGAGGTGGAGTGACACCGGGCTCTCTGGACGTGTGACACGTAACAAGAAACAGTTTGTCACGGTGCCTCCACACACAGATTCGTTGGTCGTCTCCACCAAGACAAAAGCGGGACTCGTCACTGAAGATGACCTGCTGCCATTCGGAGTCACTCTATGACAGTCTGGCACAACACCATTGCAGTCTTTTGTGATGTTGACGTGGTGTTAAGGGCCGTCATCGTAATGGTCTGCTTGCATGTAGTCCAGCGCCGTGCAGCCGTCTGCCAGTGGTGCTGGCACTAACAGGACGGAAGGCATTACTGTTCACTGAATGTCCACAATCGTGGATGTTGGGTCAGTCAGGTACAGCACTAGGACAGGTCTATGGCCCGTTGTTGCTTATATCACGTGATCGCACATGAAACCCAAATCATTCGCATGTCAAACCTACCCACCAAGTTTCATTCATGGTGTTGATTCCTTCTGGGTGCAGCTATTTGTGCAGCTGTTCTGTTGATGATGAGTGCATTTAGCTGTTCAGGCTTTTGCGTAACTTTCTGCAGTTTGACGCTGTAAAATGAGCAACTTGTACTTGATGGCTGCTTTGACTGTAAATGAAAGAAGTAAAGGGTGGTCTCTGACTTTTCCACAGTACTTCACTACATTGTGTTCTCGTTATATTTTGGGATATAATGAAAACAACAGTAACAATATGTTTCATTTTCATAGGGGTCCCCGTTTCAGCCTCTTTTGTGCTTTATCCCCTCTGTGTTTTCATCTCCTTCCTACACGGTGGGACACATAGTTGTACTGCAGACGGGTTGTGTGGCGTTTATGACTTTCTGAATGCACAAATGTAAACTTTGCCTACACCCTCGTCCAGAAAGCTTATTAGCGATAACAATTAGATGCTCTGTCAGAACTTAAATCTTTAGTCCTTGGCCAAGTACAAGGTAAACAAACAAGATGATGTACTGTATAAAATACACCATGAACACTGAAGGAATAAAACACAACGTTCCTCTCATGCATACATGTGCATTTGAGGGAGGGCCATGTTAATTGAACCAAAATGCCCAAGAAGTGGCTGGATTGCAACGTTTTGCAGGCTAATTGCAGTTATTTAGCTGTTTGCAAAATATCCACTTTTGAAAACCAGCTGTAAGTTTATCTCTTAGGGTTTCAAAAAAAGGTGTGAACGATATGAGAGGCCTACTTTCACAAAGACCCAGGAACGAGCCTTGAATTCATATCTTTGAATAGGATTGTTTACCATAGGAATGACACTGATAAAACTTCTCAGACATCTGACGCAAAATATGCAGCGATACATCCACAGTATGTCTTACAGCCCAAGTTTCTTATTTCCACAGCCGTAATAATATAACATCCTTGTGGCATATTTTGGTGCGAAACAACATCATTTATTATAGCTGCACCATGAAAAGAGGTCAATAAAAGTACCAGTGCACCACAGAAAGACGCAGCAGTATTGCATCGGGAGTAAATAACAAAAACATACCAAAATATGGTGTCCAGGGAACACTGTAAGGGCTCGAATGTAAAGTCTACAGACCATATCATACATCTAGGCTCGAAAAGAGTCCAGCCCAATGTTTAGGTCTGAAACACGAAATCAACATTATGTTGATGAAGATAAGCTCACCGGACAAAAAATTAGTCACCTGTGATACCTCCACAAGCACGAATAACAGCTGCGATTCGATTTGGCATGGACTGGACAAGTGACTGGATGTAGACCACATCAATGTTCAGACACCCTTGCATCAAAGCATTGTGCAGTTGGGCCAGATTTGGTGGATGCCTTCCCTGGTTACAATTCCAAGGAGAATTTCCTGTAGACTGGGATTTTAGCCACTGCTGGTAGACCCGTATGACCGTACGCTTCCATACACCTGCAGATTCAGCTACTTCCTTCACACTATGGTCTTTGGCACAGCCAAATGCAGTCACTCCTTTTATCCAGTCATTAACATCTGCTTTGGAGCCAATTTTCCACACATGGAACGAGACATTGACTGCACTGTACCACGTCTTCTCAGTCTATGAATCCCGTCACTCACACCCCGCAGGTATTCATAGCCCAGTCACCTGCAAGAGCCTGCTACTACCTTAAACACACAATGTGACTAACTTTTTGTTCTGTGAGCTTATGATGCCAATAGTAGATAAATCACTTGCATGATCCCTAATTAAATCCTTCCGTGCTTCTACATGTTGCATACAATTACACATTTCCACCAAAGAGGTCTCCAAATCCCTACATACTTACATAGTGCAGCTTTAACACCGCTAATGAACAGCTCCATTATTTCACTGGGCTCCTCAAGCCGGCATTGGCTAGCAGTTAGTTAGTTTTGTGATAAGCTGCAATGTTAGCAAACTGAACAACAAATTCACCCATATCGTGGGTGGTTTAGACCTGGCACTGAGTATCCAGTGTTGAAGGTACATTCACCATACAGGTGCACAAAGTTACAGACTGTAGCCCATCTGCTACTGCACAATCGATCAGCCCCCAACTACCCCGCAAATCAATGGAAAGGAACCAGCACTGACTGTCAACGAGTGTAGGTACAAGATAGGTACCTAATAAACTGGCAACTCGTTGTGTATATCCGCAGAGGGTCCAACTGAAGAACTTAAAAAAGTGCCATGGCAAATTCATGCCTTTCAAATAGCAGTCAGCTGGTTTTTATGTAAAGCGATGCAAGATGGTAATAATGAATACAGCGAGAGCATGAGAAGGTTGCTCATCAAAGAATTCCACTAAGAGCGTCCAGACCAACAGTAATAACTTCATTTCATGACAATGGTCAGGGTTTTGCAATTTTTTCCCTTTTCCGTGTGTAGCTAAGGCCTGGTAAACAGTTACCCAACAACAAACAGGGTGGGTGGTGGGTCAGGTTGCTTTTTGAGCCACACGGGTCAGAAAGAGTCATACACGGGTTTCAGATATTATTCCCTTAAAAGGGATTAAAGGAGAATTCCACCTATGTCTGATGGAATTAACCTTTAATGAGCATATTTCAACCGTTGGGATGTAAACAAAGTCGTTCGGATGTGCCGCTTTGGCCAAGCTTACCAACTCTGAATTGTTCACGGTGGTGCTGATGGGAACCAGAGGTCTGAAGAGTTTAATGAAACGCCCTTGGCAAAATGCTATTACATGAAATGGTTAAGAATATGTTGTATGATGCCTGAGTTGCTGTTTTATGATGGTTTGATGAAGATGTGTATTTCATGGAGAGCGAAAGGAAAAAAAGTATCCAGAGAAAACACGTTTTTCTGGAATTGCTTCAATTTTATCATCAACGTTACACATCAAGACATATCCCGGATAGCATGCGGGATGTGCGCCATTTCTGGGAAAAATATGGCACTGCTGGCCCGTGGTCAGCGCTGGCAAACAGCATGAGAGCCAAATATGGTCCTCATATTAAAACAACTTGTATGGTCCACATGTCTCAGCAACAAATCTGGGCGACCTCTGGCAAAGACTGCCAGTGGAGACATGACGATCATTTATGGTTTAAACAGGAATCAACAGGATTGCGGGGGCACACTTCATCCATCCGAAAATGGTTTGGCCTATGTGACATTATGTTTGTTATATGAACCAAGAATAATGTTGGGCTAAAATGTTCATTTTAGTTGGGGCAACTCAATCTGTCTTAGGGCTAGGAACACTACATGTCCTACACTGTAAATAAACAAGTGTTTCAACTTAAAAAAGTTAGTGTTGGGGCTGCCTTAAGATTTTAAGTTAACTGAATTTCAAATAGTATATTAACAGAACAAGAATCAGAATTTACGTTTAAGTATTTGAAGTTCAAATGAATCAAAATATGAAGGCAACCCAGACACTAACTTGTTTGAGTTAAACCACCATGTTTTTTTACAGTGTAGTTTGCAGTTTAATTCAGATCTAGCTTAAAACAGTAGTTTTAAACTATTTAGTGTTCATGAAAATATCAAATTATGAGTTAATAGGACAATTAAATTTACCTGATGCTCAGTGAACTTAAAACTTTTAAGCCAGCTCTGCTACATACTTTACATTAAAAACAAATCTATTTCACAGCACAGTTAATTTTTTGGAATTGTCGGCTCATGAACAGGTGGTGCAATAGACTAAGCATTTGTCCCATCATTAGGAAACCATGACTTCCCATTAACACCATAGCCATGTGCAGCTGGTAGTCAACGATGTGGGGAGGCACATGTTAGGCTCCACTGCATGAGCCTGGTGGTCCTGCACAACAGTGACTTTCACTGGTTTTTGGACTAATGGTTTCGAGGGGTGGGTCAGTTGGTGTTAGCTAAGATGCGGCCCTCTAATGGCAATAAGCAGGATGTGTTCTGCCAACCGCATCTAGCCCTCTCTTGTGCCATTATTCCCAAGTCCCAAGTGAATGCTGGACCTGGCCCAGGTTTGGGCCATATCTAATGTTGGTTTACTAGTTCTGTTTGAATAGTAAATAAGCTCACCAGACAAAACACTTAGTCACATAGCCTGTAATACCTCCACAAACATGAACAACAGCTGCAATTTGATTTAGCATAGACTGGACAAGTTTCTGGATGTAGGCCACATCACTGTTCAGCCACACTTGCAGCAAAGAATTGTGCAGTTGGGTCAGATTTGGTGGATGCCTTCCCTGGCACAGTTCTGAGGAGACTTTCCTGTAGACTGGGATTTTAGCCACTGCTGGCAGACCCGTATGACCATACGCTTCCATACACCTGCAGATTCAGCTACTTCCTTCACGCTATGGTCTTTGGCACACCCGAATGGAGTCACTCCTTTTAGCCAATCACTAACATCTGCTTTGGAGCCATTTTCCACACATGGAACGAGACATCACTGCACTGTAGCACCTCTTCTCAATCTATGAATCCCGTCACTCACACCCCGCAGGGATTTATGGGGCCATCATCCTCATGCAAACACCAGGAGCCTGAAGTTACTACCACCTTAAACACACAAGGTGACTCATTTCTTGTCTGGTGAGCTTATAATGGCTATATCTACACTGTAGATACCACAGCTCCTGATTCCTATCACCACCACTATAAAGAAATCTGCGTTAGTATGTTTCTCTACAATGAGCCCTTTCACATCAAAGCGTTATGAATGACTTTGTTTACTCAGTGACCGAATTACTGAGAGGTTTTTAAATATCTGCTTATGAAGTTTGCTATGGAGACTTTGGCAAAGTACTGCTGTGTAGTTTACGCTAACAACTATAAGCTGTAAAACATATATAACTAATAAAGATTTACCCCACAAAACATTGACATAATGCACAATAATGTGACACTGTTATATAAAACTGACTGTAGTGCACATGATTTTGATTCTTCTCATTATTTGGTACTAGTAATACTGTAAGCCTGTAAACATGTATTCAATCACTGTTTAGAATTAGGGTCCAATGGGCCACAGCATACATTGTGTGTTTACAATGACTTTAACGTTTCTTGAGATTTTCAGCCTGGAGATCGCATGACTATGACCACTACTCTCCTCCCTCCTTTTGTTTTACCTTTTCTTTTCCTTTTTTAATGTCTTCATCCTCCAGCCTCCTTCCTTCTTCTAGTTCTTTCACTCTTCGTTCTCTCTTGGCCGGGCAATGTGCAAATAGATGTTGAATGAAGCCCTGAACATTTAGCTTACTCTTGTAATTGTAGTTTCCTTGCAAATCTTTTCCATTCTAAATGCAGATGAATCTCCTGGGCTTGTCATGGACCCACAGCCGCCGGCCGAGGAAGAAGGTGAGTGGTGTTGGGCATTTAGGCTCGTCTGCTTCATCTACGTTCTTGGGTGTTTTCATTCTCATTCCATTTTTAAACCATGGCTACTAGGACAGGGGTGTCAAACTGGATTCCTTCCAGGCCGCAGCTCTGTAGAAATGATCATCTTCTCTCCTGTAACTGTTAAATATGGGACTGTTTACTAAGTCTGTACTGCCGTGGCCTGCAAGGACTGGAGTCTGACACTTACTGAAACCTGAAGACGAGTTGCGGGTTTTACTGGCAAAAATGAACTAATAATTAGCAACTTTTTTTGCCTGCGTCATCAGCGGGATTTAAAGAGACCCTATTATGCTCATTTTCAATGTCCATTAATTTTTTTTTTTTGTGGTCTACACGTAATGGTCAAAAAAAAAAACTATCCTAGAAAAAAACATAACACAATAAAATTAGCTGGCAAGTTATCCGGGATGCCTACACCTGAGCTTACCTTTAGAAGAGCTTATAGATTTTCCCTCACAACACAGAGCACAGCATCCTCGCAGTATGGCTATAAACTCAACAAACTCTTCCTGGCCTCCAGTAGTTGTTAAGTGTTGTTTGAGGGAATGCCAAACTTGCCAATAGCCATGCAATAAGGATTGTATTATGATACTGTAACAGAGAAAAGATGTTAGAATATCTTTGCAGACTGTTTACATGCATAAAAAGCTACATACATACTAATAGAAAGGTAAAAACCATAAAAGCATAACAGGTTCTCTTTAAACCCATGAACTCCTGAGGATAGGACAAAACCTTGGGTCCATAATGAGCCGTGTCTGAGCTATATGACAGGCAGGGAACTGCCGATCTTATCTATCAGTAAAGTAAGTATAAAATTTTATTTGATAAAAATGAATATATGTCAGTGGTCAATTTTTTTACTGCTCTAAAATTAGTATTGGTCTTAGACACAACATTTTCGTATTGATCTAGCCTTAATATGTACATTTGGATACATGTGTATACATTTGGATATACAGGTACAACTGTGCATGAAAGTTTAAATGCCCTTAACCAAATGACATCATACTAATTTTAGTATATTATTATAGAACCTCAGTTCACCTCAGTGGGTTTGTACCCAAATTGTCTTATGTTTGTGGCTATATTAGGGCTGTATGTTGTTCATAAAAGACATTTGGACCAAATAGGACAGCTCAAACACAGACCAAATTTCAACATCTTTTTTGGGCTACATTTGGACCAAATCGGACAGACCAAACATAGACCAAATATCAATGTTTTTTTTGGCTAAATAAAGGCCATGACAGGCCAACCTGATTTAGCTGAATGATCTGAATGATGTCTGGTGTTTGGTGGGACATGCATTGTTGTTGATATTGTAAGTGATATACTGTAGGTCTTACACACATTTCACATTTTTAATGCAGATTTACAGTTTAGATGCTGAATTTTAACATACTCCTGCAATTAATATTTAGGAATTAATTATATGACTTAAAATGTTTTCCAATATGTCAAACTCTGCAAGAAGAAAGAAATTGTGCACTAACATGTGCATATAAATACATATTTAAATTATTTCCCTGTAGAGGATGTGCTCACTTCAAAATCAATAAATCAATACAACGTCGTTTGCCTGGTGGTGCTTCTGCATATGACTGCATACCATTTCGAATGCATGTTTTTGTTTAATTGCCTAAAAAATAGTTTCCAAGACAAGTATACAGAGAAGCTCATCTTGTTTCCAAAAGCATCATTTACATTACATTTCATATATGCCATATATGTTCCCTTCAACTAGTGATTCTCAGCAGGCCTTAACATATAGTGTAGTTCATTCTTCAAGCCTGCTGGAGAAGAATCTCATGGGACTCTTCATGAAGCTGCTTGAGAGAATGCCAAGATTGTGGAAAGCTACATGAAAGGAAAAGGGGGAGGAGGGTGCATCTTTGAAGAATCCAAAAGTTTTTGTATAATCTGATATGTGTTATTTCATAGTTTTGATGTCTTCGCTGTTAGTACTGCTGCGTATGTGTACGTTAATGCAGATCGGCAGCTAATATACAGTCCCGGTGACATCAGTGTTTCCATTGTTCCTCTAGAGTTCATCTCGCAGTACCCCACTTTGTGGACGGAGCAGGTGCGCAGCAGACAGAACAGGACCAGGACACAGTGTGAGTTATAACTTTTTGCATTATTCCCAGCTTTCCAGACACGTTGCTACTGACACATCTACAACGCATCTAACTTTACAACATCATACCTTAATGTACACTGCATCCGCATCCATACAGAGACCTCTGTATAATCTATATTGCCCTTTAGATACAGCAGATCCATTAGCTTTGCACACTAATTTAACTTAACTCTTAAATATTTATATTGTGTATGCATGTTCAATAACTAAGTCTAAGGCCAGTCTTGGTTATATGCAAAAGAAAGCCAAGCTTAGGCGTAACGAAGCAGCCTAAGCCTTTCAACTCAAGCATCTCTCACCATCAATATATTCAGAAAGGACAGCTAGAATAAGGTGGTGGGGTGGGCAGCATAATGGTAATAACGTATATTGTGGTCCCTGTATGTAAAAAAAAATGATGATGACATTGAAAAATGATGATGTGTTAAATGTATATTCCACATCTGAATGGCCAAATAAACCCATTCCACCCACTTCGATCCTGGATTGGTGGTGTGAGAGCTCACAGATAAGTTGTGCTGTTTGAATGAGAGAAAAAAGAAAACAGAGCAAGGATAAACCTCAGGAGAACTTAGCATGATAACAGCTCAGCGACAGCTAAGAGCTACCTCACCACAGGACATGTTCAGTTTCAACACCAGTCCCTCAACTTTTTGCTCTCAGATATCCTCTAAATGGGCACCATTGTAGTATTAGTTAGCTGGAATCAAGCCTGTGCTGTGGTGCGTGGCATGTCTGGCTCGCTAACTAAGCTATCGTTAGCTTAGCCAAAACGGTACAGTCCCAGACACCACAGAACAGGCTCGATTTCAGCTTTCTTTCACTCCAGCACCAGCCACTCGGATCATCTACACTTGTTCTTCCTCCTGAAAAGAAAAACAAAACAGCGCAGATCTACTTGTATTCCATGCTGGTTTAAAGCTGGCTTGGTGCTGAGTTAGCTGAATACCCAGCTTGATCATGGGGGTTGATCAGCATACCAGCATGCAAAACACCACATACAGTATTCTGGTTTTGCTGGTGAGCAACATATTAACTTCCATTAATGCAGGTTCAGCAGAGCGGTGGTTAGTCAGAATCAAGTCTGTACTGCACTGTTTGGGTTTGTACCCTGCCCCTAACCCCCAACTGCTCCCCGGGCGCCGTGGATAGGGCTGCCCACTGCTCCGGGCAAGTGTGCTCATGCCCCCCTAGTGTGTGTATTCACTAGTGTGTATGTGGGTGTTTCACTTCACAGATGGGTTAAATGCGGAATACAAATTCCTCTGTATGAAAATCACAAATGGCTCAAAAAACTTTCTACTCAGAGAATGATTGGCCTCACCGATTTGATTTTAATGTTAATTTAGCAAATCAGGCTATGGATCCAAACACTAGAACAGGTTTAATTTTGCCTTTCTGACCATGCAACCATGCTACTCTTTGATAGCAAGAAGCGTCACAAATGATTTAGTGTTTTTTTGTGTCACTTCATCATCTAAACTTGTGGATATTGCAGCTGCAATGTGGTGTATGAGACTGCTAGCGAACCTAACACTACCCTTATACCAAGGCCAGAATAAGAGAACAACAAATTATCATAGCTAACAGCTCAACATACACAAGAATAGGCTAGTCTTCTACTGTGAGCACATTGTAATCCCCTTATTATCATTTGTTAGCATCTCTGCTAAATAAAATACCACAGTCCAACGTCACTGGTCACCACCAAAACCAACATATGTTTAACCTGCACCAGACTAGCATAAACTCTGGACTGTGCTGGTTTGTTTGGTTGGGATATTGGACCCGCAGCTGTAAGCCAATTTTTACAATGGAAAAATATGAACTATGAGCTTTAAGGCAACACGTTTGACATAAATACCGATCTATATAATCATAATTAGCCATGGAATAGGAGCTACCCATTAAAAAGGGGTAAACAAACATGGGCATGTGGCTAATAGTGAATAGGTGTGTAATATTCATTGTCATATATTGCTCATGTATTATTTTCTCCAGTTGAATATAAGAATAGGGCTAATAAGCACATTTCACATATTGTTTCAGTTAACCCACCAGCTTCAACACAACAGACCTGAAGGCAGATCGTTCTGCACACATGTTCCAGAGGCGTGCCGGTTCTTCTAAACCCAGTCACTGATGCACTCAGAATATTTCTGCAGTCCAGACAGCCTTGCACACATGCTCCGCTTAACTAGCTTGCTGACATGTTGATCTAATTGCATGCATTAAAGGCTTTATTGAATCTTATTCGGAAAAAATGATTGCATGCATCATGACACAACAGCCTATACTTACTTATGGCACAATGTTTACGCTGCACACTCGTGAGCTGTATGTGTGTGTTTGTGTGCGCTTGCATATGTGCTTGCGTGTGTGCGAATAGTTTGACCATGACGTCTTATTGATTTACGACCAATAAAAAGCCTGCAAAAGTAGTGTTGATGGTTTTGATTAGCTGGTTGCTCTGTGGGTAAGCACTGATTACTTCTATCACAAGCTGCTCAGGATAGAAGGAGAATGAAAGGGCAGTGTGGGAGAGAGCGAAAGAGGATAAGAGAGGAAACCAGACAGTTACTGGGGGTAATGATGGACAAAAATGATGAATTAGAAGAGGGGAAGGGGAAGAGTAGAAGAGATGGAGAGGGTGAGGCATGTCATTTTGGCTCCTATGTGTGAAACCGAAATAAAATAAACAAACGCCCGCCCTCCTCCGCTTCCTTCGAAGAAAGGAGTCGGGGGGGGGGGGGGAAGGCTGTCTGTCTGTCTCTCTCATCTTTTTTTTTTTTTTTTGTTTGACTTAGTTTACTCTTTTTTGTGTGCTGGCGTCAGATGAGATGGCGTACAACGTTGCTGGAGAGCAGTGCGGTATGGCATGAGCCTTCCACTCAGAAGAGCATGATTGAATCCTGATGCAGTGGTCATAGAGAAATCTAATCTTTCAAGACCAAAGTCGTTCCCCATATGGATCATTTATGCAGTTGAGTCTGCAGCGGTGTGCATTTCGGATCTGTGTGAACTGTCTCTTGTTTGATGCTGAATAGAAGTGAGTAAGGGCTGGTAGAGGCTGAATAGTCTAATTGACACAATGCTTTCTTTTCCCCAAATGTAGTCAATCAACCAAGACTTGTTTGGTGCCCAAAGCGCTGGAGCTACGAGACCAATGGAACTGACAAGTCATTGAGGCTAGCTGGGTAACACTTCAGTATATGTGGACATTATGTGGACTGTAATGCGTTTATTAACCCTAGCAAGCCAGTAGTTGGTTGATAATAGTCTGCTTATTATTACATTCTTAGCTTATACCTAGGATAAAATAAGCATTGAAGTGCTCTTATTAAGCATTTACAAGCCATTAATTGATCATTAATAGGCCACTTATTACTAGCTTTGTAAGGAATAACAAAGCTGAAGTATCTCATTGAAGAGCACTTGTAATGTTCTTATTAAGCCTTGACAATTCAGTAGTAATTCAGTAATTTGCTGGTCACTTATTATTACATTATAAGACAATAACAAGTTCGAAATCAGCATTTTCCAGATCACTTGTGTACTGTAATAGGCTGCTTATTTCTGGTTGTAATTACTTGCTTAATTTGTAACTAGTATGAAGTAAGCATTTTCCAGATCACTCAAAGTGCTCCTATTAAGCCTTTACTAGCCAGTAGATGATCATGTATAAGTTGTGTATTGCTTCTTTCTAAGATGAAATATGATGCATAATAAACTAATGAAAGCACTCTGGATATGCTGATTTTACACTCTTATTGCTTAGTGATGCTGTAACGAGTAGGATTACGGCTTGTTTAGGCTTAAAACGCTCAACACAAGGGCATTATAATGTAACCTTAAACTGAAGTGTTACCACTATACTATATAATACCTCAATTGGCTTTGTGCTAAACAAGTCACACGTTTGCCCCGAACAGTGTTAGGATCAGATCATATATGGCTTGGTTTTGTCCTCTTTACTGCCTAATATGAGTGGTTTAACTCAAACCATGCACGCACACACACGCACCCACAATTCTATGTAAATATTGATGTTGGTTAGGCTGTCTCTGACTCACATTCTCTCAACACTACTGCCCCCAGTTCTGCTTCTTTTGTCCAGTGGTCAACAGTAACAACGTAAATATAATTCTTTTTTTGTGTGTGTATCGTTACTTTTCTGAAGTGTTTCCATTCTGGGGGTCTTTTTACTTTAACTGCACTATGTTTCAAACTCTAAAAGCTTACTGTTTACTCCACTACATTATGGACAAATCTGTCCTTCTTTTTGGCTTATGTGAGCATAAAAACGGACCATGTCCAAACAGAAGAAGCGTGAAGTGAGTCCAACAATCAGGGTACAGTGGTCACTTTGATTTGAGCTTGTTTTGACCTGTTGGACAGAACTTGGATCTAACTAATGGAAACTGTTCTCATTCAGTGTTCTGTGCTTAAGATGATTTGAATAGACATCAGTGTCAGACTAATTAATGAGCTTCTATTAAAGACTGGTGGACTGAGAGACACTAGAGTCTCTTCACCTAAACTGAGTTGATTAAGAGTCTTGTTCCAGAAATGATAATAGGACATTAGAAGGTAAATACTTTAGTACTCGTACTCCAGTGGAGGTCTAAAGGGAGCTCTACTTTACTGGAGGAGTATTTTACTTTGGGGATCTCAACTTTAACTCAACTACATGGTTTAACTCAACTACATACTTCGTCCACCACTGGATTTTTCCATTATCAGCCTTTGTTGCTCCTTACAGCCAGCTATTCTCTGTCAGCTGTCTACGTATATGAATGTGTATGTGAGTGAATGATGTTGTAGCAAGTAGTGTGCAGTATAGCTCATCCGAACCTGCCGTTTGGTCAAAATGGATACAGCAAAAGCAACCTGCTCTAAGATGGCTATTGTGGCTTTTAGCTCTGCATTGTTTTTCTTCATTTTTATAGATATCAGTTTGTCATTTGGAGGTTCTCTAAATAGACAATATGTTTCATGCAAGACACGTCCTGGAGTGCTGGCAGAACTATAGACATAAACACAGAAATCAAGAAAAACAGATATTAATGTTACAGCTAGGACGCTGCATATCTCAGCCATATAACTGCGGTAGCTTGTCCTCTGATCCTCATTAGAGGGAGAGAATGGATTACTCAAACTGCAGAAATAAGGACAACAAGCCTAAAGCCAGTTTGGATTCCTATCTCTGGCTGGGAAAGGGTTAAAATGTCACATCTACTTTGTGATGAATGAGGATACAGTCAGTTTTCTCTTTCTTTCACAGTTTTGTTTTATGACGTAGGCGAGATCTACATTAATATTAACACTGTTGTATTATTGTATTGTGGGGCAGTCGTGGGCTGGGGGTTAGGGAACCAGCCTTGTGACTGGAGGGTCATTGGTTTGATTCCCTGAACCGACAAGACACGACCGAAGTGCCGTTGAGCAAGGCAGCACCTATCTCCCAACTGATAGGGCCATCCACATCCACAGCTCAGCCACATTAATTGGAACCCCGCCCTTTGTCCCATAATCTCTTATGTAATTGTGGTTTTCATAGAGATAGGAGAGATGAGAGTAGAAATCGTAGATGCACATGTGCTGCAAATGGCATGAGCACAGCGAGCAGTCAGGAATCAAACTGTAATCATCTAAGCTACATAATAAATAACTTCACTGCCAAACAACATGTTTATTTACTGTATATGTGTTTGTTTGCATTTATTCCAATGCTGTAAAGCAAGCCAAACACATCAGATGCTGGTAGGTGGATAAACATGCAACTTAATTTGTGCTATTGCTTTTGTATGGTGTGTGGTTGGGGACTGGGGGGCCCATTAATTGTTTTTGCATAAGACCCTGGTTACACCACTGGTGAAGCCTCATAAAAATCTTGCATATGTTATAGTACAAGGCTTTTGGACAGTGACCATTTTTGCTCTTAGTAACGATCTCGCTCTCTTTCTCAAGTCGACCTTCCTCTCCAGAGCAAACACAGACACTTGGCCTCTGCTCACAGCGCGGAACTGTTAAACATCATTCATCCTGTAGCAAATCTATATTGTCACATTTCGCTCTCACGTCTCTGGTTGGCGCTCATTCTTCTGCCCTCTGCCTTTAAACACAGAATGCATTCAGTCTGCTCGAATACCGAACGGTAATGAAAACTGTTTTTCCCTCTTCCCCTCTTGTAGCTTCGTCTTGCGATCAAGAGCAGCTAACGGCTCAGGAGGAGGCAAGACAGCATAAGAACGAGGCAGTGTTCGTTCCTGAGTGCGCCCAAGGCGGCCTGTACAAGCCAGTCCAGTGTCATCCCTCTACAGGCTACTGCTGGTGTGTTCTAGTAGATACTGGGCGGCCCATACCTGGCACCTCCACCAGGTGAGTAACAGAAGGGTCCAGTTCTTTGCCTTGATACCTTTCTAGCCTGTAAGCCCTTGCCAAACCCACAAAGAGGCAATAGCACCAATGTAAACATAGTGGAGGCACTGAAAACAGATCTTCACCCACCAACACTGCATCCACCTCTACTCTCATCTATCATGCTGCTTTTGGTACACTGAACCATAGAAGCCTCACGACTTTTGGACATTCAGGCTACAGAAGATCCTCACATGGTTTTTACCTTACCTCTCCACTTCATCTCAGCACTGCTGGAGCTTCCAGATTTAGTTTGACCCAGTTACCCAAAGGGGGTTCCACAGGGGTCAGTACTGGGCCCAATTCTGTTTTCAGTTTACATGCTATCCCAGGTGTCCAGTACCCTGGGAAACCCATATCATCCTTTCTTAAAAAACTGAAGCTATCTTCAGTGGCGTATCAGATCAGTAACATAGTCATTGATTAGCGAAGTATACTTCTCATATACCATCTCACTTTGCTGGGCCTAAACTTTTTGTACTTCTTTGACTTTTACAGCCCATTCAAAAGTACCTTGTACTGTACCTGTGAAAATATCGTCCACTCAACACATTTTCTACATATTCCTGGAATAAAAATCTTCCTGCGTCCCCTTATAACCCTTGCTTCCTGGCCACCTTGTTAAACCTCACACCGCCCCGTCTCTTGAGATTTCTAACGAGAACTTCAGGAACACTCTTACAGAAAGGCATACACGGCTTCTGGAACTGACTCCGTTAAAGCTGATTTCCTCAGATGAGTGGGCTTTGCTGTTTTTGGACATTGTAGGGCTACTACAACAGTTTTGCTAGTATTATTATTAGTCGCCGCCATTCTTGACCTTCACAAATCTCTCAAATACCACTTCCAAGGCAAACACATCACATATCACTCATGTCCCTTACCATTATTGCAAACAGACCTACAATACATTAACCTTCTGGCATCCTAAAAAAGCACTTCTTGAGCGTTGAAAGAGGAAACCCCCTTCCTGCCTTCTAAAATTCTAGGTGCAAGTCAACCTCTTCACTTACAGTACATCTAATATACTCCAGGGGCACGGCCTATTATTCAACTCACGGTGTGGTCCAAAATTGGGCTATGGTGTCCCTCAGGGCTCTGCACTTGGCCCAATCTGATTCAGTATCTTTTCACTTTTATAGCAGTCAGAAAAGTACTAGGAACAGCTTTTTAGTGTGTGATGGAATAGAATTAAGCTAAAGTCAGCATTTTGAGAGAACTGGTGCGGTTTGAGTGCTGCACAGGCAAACCATAATGTGTTCCTGGGTGTACTGGTGCAATTACATCTCCTTATTATACGGATGCTACTATGTACGTGTGCGTAAGCGTTTGTGTATGTGTGAAGGGGCAGTGGCGCTAATTTACCAGGGGCGATAGCTGAGAGTGTGGTTTGCAGGTCCTCCTTTAATGAGGCACGGGGAGAGATGTGGAGTAATGCAGTAAATTGTGGAGCATTGCTCACTGCAGTATCGAGTTAACAAAGCCCCAGGCTGTGTGCCAGACAGCACATTAGTGCACCTATGACTACTTTTTCTTCTCTTTCTCTCTCTCTCTCTCTCTTACTCTCACTCACACTCTCTCTAGCTATCTCTCTTCTTTCTCATTCTCCTCTTTTGGTCAGACTTGGCCAGGTCCCCCGTCAGCGATTGGAACTTGTTCATTTTCCAAGCAGAATCATGAATACTTTTCTGTCTCCTGCTCCCTCGTTTAAATGTACTTCTTTCTGTCAGTCCCTCTCTTTTTCATTCTTTCACATTCTTTCACTTTATTTTCATTTTAACTTCAGGCAGATGTGTTTCTCTCTGAAAACCACATGTGTGTGATTGACCATGTTTTCAGCATTAATTTGAATGCTTGTCTGTTAATTCACAGATGTTTATATTCCAACTGCTGTGTTATCCAAGTGGTTGCTAAAGTGTTGCTAGGTCATTGCTGTGGTGTCCCAGGTGGTTGTTAAGGTGTTGCTAGGCCATTGCTATGGTATCCAAGTGGTTCTTAAGGTTTTGCTAGGTCATTGCTATGGTATCCAAGTGGTTGCTAAGGTGTTGCTACGCGCTTGCTGTGGTGTCCCAGGTGGATATTAAGGTGTTGCTAGGTCATTGCTGTGGTGTTCCAGGTGGATGTTAAGTTATTGCTAAGTCATGGCTATGGTATCCAAGTGGTTGCTAAGGTGTTACGAGGCACTTTCTGCGGTATCCCAGGTGGTTGTTAAGGTGTTGCTAGGTTATTGCTATGGTATCCAAGTGGTTGCAAAAGGGGTACTAGACGCTTGCTCTGGTGTCCCAGACGGTTGCTAAGGTGTTGCTAGGTTATTGCTATGGTATCCAACTGTTTGCTAAGGTGTTGCTAAGCACTTGGAGTGGAATCTCAAGCGTTTGCCAAGGCATTACTAGGCTGTTGCTATGGAATCTCCAGTGCTAAGGTGTTGCTAGTTGGTTGGTGAGGTATCCTGGGGTTTGCTGAAGTGTTGCAAGTTCCAAGTTATCCCAGGTGGTTGCAAGATGTTGCAGGGCTTTTTCTATGGAATACTAGGTGACTGCAAGGTGTTGCTGGGCTGTTGCTATGCAGTACTAGGTGTTTGCAAGGTGTTGATGGGCTGTTGCTACAGGATATTAGGTGGTTGCAAGGTGTTCCTGGGCTGTTGCTATGGGTTACTAGGTGGTTGCCAAGGTATTGCTTGGCTGTTGCCCTGGAATGGAATCCCAGGTGGTTGCTTAAAAACGTTAAAATAATAGTGCAGAATATTAAAATGAAGAGCCGGAAGTTGCTTTGAACAACTTTACAATCCTTAGAAAATACATCAGAACATCATTCTCTTCTTACCTTTTATGAATGGAAATAAGAAACAAAAAAGATATTCTATGTTTTAAAGCTCTATGGAATTCTCAACCCGCTTGCTTTTCATCTCACTACATGATGCGGCTGTAAAGCAGCAGTCCAATAGAGCATGACTAGTAGATTGTTTCCCCTGAGGCCTAAGTTGCAACTGGAACTGATTTTTAGATCAGTGGGTGGCATCTCGGGATTTTAATAAGATGTAGACTCAGCCTGAGGTTTGCAGTGCTTTGTTATTTCACTATAAGGAATGAAAAGCTGAATTAGACCCCTGGGTTTTATTTCAGCACTGTCTGTGGACTTTGAGAATAATGCTTTTTTATTCAGTTCTACATGGAAAACAATAACGCTCTGTGTGCTTAACCCCCCATAGATATGAGCAGCCAAAATGCGATGGCAATGCGAGGGCCCATCCCAACAAACCCAAAGATCATTACAGGAGCAGACATCTGCAGGGTAAGTGTGTATGTGTGTTTGTGTTTGTAGGTCCCAACTTGGTAAGATAACTAGAGAAAACATGCATTTACGTATCCTCATCATCAAAAGAATAGTTGCACCCGGAAGGAAGTGTGGGACTGCAGTGCTATTGGGAAGGAAGATAAAGGTTACCAGGAACAATAAATGATGATCCATTTAGACTGATATGGGTAATATTTATTGAGCTACACATACAGAAGTAGTGTCTCCCAGTATGGCGTTGGGCGGCCAAGTTTGCTAACGCAACATGCCAGACGTTTCGGCATGGAGTTGTAGAGGTTCCTAATGGTGTCCTGTGATAATCCATCCCATGCAGCTTGAATATTTTCCCACAGTTCCTGCAGATTGTGCGGTAGGGGTGGAGGTGGAGTGACACCAGGCCCTCGGGACGTGTGATGCGTGACAAAAAAATTTTGGCACTGACCGCGGTGCCTCCACACACGGATTCGTTGGTCATCTACACCAAGACAAAAGTGGGACTCGTCACTGAAGATGACCCGCTGCCATTCTGAATCCATGACAGTCTGGCACAACACCATTGCAGTCTTTGGCGACGTTGATGTGGTGTTAAGGGCAGTCGTCGTAACGGTCTGTGTGCATGTAGTCCTGCGTCGTGCAGCCGTCTGCCAATGGTGCTGACACTAACAGGATGGCTCATGGAGGGCATCACCTGCTCGCTGAATGTATGCAATCGTGGCTGTTGGGCCAGTCAGGTACAGCGATAAGGCCCATCCTTGCTTACATCACATGCGTGGACGAGCGTGAAACTTGAATCATTTGGATGTCTCATGATGTCACACCTACCCACCAAGTTTCATTCCTGCCAGCTGATTACTTCTGAATGCAACTGATTTGCAACTATGCAACTATTTGTGTGTATATATATATATATAAATACTTTACAATTTATGTATATATATATCTGTATATATAGTATGTATTATGTCCATTAGAAAAAAAACAAACCTTTGTGTTTCCATTCCATTAACTCTGCCCAGATTATGTAGCATGATTGTGATTTGGGTGTGATAATTGGTGAATAGTACAGCTGTTGTGTTCGGCTGCTCTCAGCCCTGTTCTCTCATATTTCTGCTACAAATGCTTCACTGCTCTTCACACCCTGATGCCCGGTTCCAGTGTGTGTTGATGTATGTGAGTAGGATGCTTGTGGACATTTGCAGCTGTGTGTGTGTACACGTGTATATTTGGGGGCGTGAGAGATTGCCCTCACTGCGGTTAATGGTGCAACGCCTCCTGTGTGGTTAGTTTTTGACAAATAGATAATGTAAACCCTGCTGAAAGGCATACCAGCATACCTATCATCCCGTTACACCGCCATCCAGGTGTGCCTGTAGGGTTTAATCACACACTGGAGGCCAAAAGTTTGGTAGCAGTAATAACTATATATAATTTGTTAACACTTTATGATAGCAATACATTATTTCTTAGGTGTTGCTTCATGTTTGTGTAATCATGAACGACTGAAATATTTATAGTTATTTATAGTTAGTATTATATTTAACATTATTTTGTGAGAAAATAATACGGTAGTCATTGACCTCATCATTAGTATTCTGACCTATGTGTGGTTTGTTAGCCCTTTTCCAGGTGGTTTCTATTTTGGATTTGGTAGAAGTTGCTCTCATTATATTAACTAATATCTCCAAGAATTTATAAGCCTAAAGCTGTTTATGGACTATCATCTCTCATTCTAGCATGGAGGAGTCTTTATTGAGATTGCATATGGACTATCGTCACTAATTCTAGCATACAGGGGTCTGTATTGAGGTTGCCTATGGATTAACATCTGACAGTATTAATGCTAATCTAGCATATGGGCCATTTATTGGGGTTGTTTATGGACTACTATCCTCTATTCTAGTCAACTGAAATGCTTATTGAGGCTGTTTATGGACTGATGTTGCCTATTGAAGCATATATGGGTATTTAGGTTGTTTATGAACTAATATGTCCTATCCTAGTTGGACTAATGTCTTCTAGTGTATCAGTGTTTATTGAGGTTGTTGATGGACTAATATTTTCTATTGTAGTAGCAGGATGCTTCTAGCATATATGAGCATTTGTTGTATTTGTTTGTGGACTAATATTTCATATTCTAGCTCTATAAGCATGTTTTTTGGTTTGTCTTTGGACTGATATTTCCTAGTTTGGGGATAGGTTTCTATGGACTAATATCTCCTACTCTAGCACATGGGGCATTTATTGGGTTGTTTATGGACTAATATCTTCTAAAATAGCAGATAGGAACAATTATTAAAGTTATTTATGGACTAATACATTTGACTGTAGCGTACAAAAGTGTTTATTGAGGTTTATTCATTCATTGTTGATGCAAGTTACTTTTGAAAATATATATGCATATTATATATATATATATATATTTTTTTTTTTCAAAAGTAACTTTATATATAAAATAATGATTCATGTGAATGATTCAAGTTTCACGCTCAACCATGCATGTGACATAAGCGAGGATGGGCCTTATCACTGTGCCTAACTGACCCAACAGCCACGATTGCAGACATTCAGCGAGCGGTGATGCCCTCCATGAGTCATCCTGTACCATTGGCAGATGGCTGCACAATGCAGGACTACATGCATGTAGACCGTTACGATGACTGTCCTTAACACCACGTCAACATCACTAAACACTGCAATGGTGTTGTCCCAGACTGTCATGGAGTGACTCAGAATGGCAGCGGGTCATCTTCAGTGACGAGTCCCACTTTTGTCTTGGTGGAGACAACCAACGAATCCATGTGTGGAGGCACCGTGGTCAGCACCAAGATGAACGGTTTGTTGTCACTTGTCGCACTTCCAGAAGGCCTGGTGTCACTCCACCTCCAACCCTACCGCACAATCTGCAGGAACTGTGTGAGAATATTCAAGCTGCATGGGATGGAGTATCACAAGACACCATTAGGAACCTCTACAGCTCCATGCTGAGACGTCTGGCATGTTGCGTTAGCAAACATGGCGACCTGATGCCATACTGAGAGACACTACTTCTGTATGTGTAGCTCAATAAATATTGCCCATATCAGTCTAAATGTATCATCATTTATTGTTCCTGGTAACCTTTATCTTCCTTCCCAATAGCACTGCAGTCCCACACTTCCTTCTGGGTACAACTGTTGTTTTGATGAGTGTATATTAACCGATTTAAACTGTTACTTTATACAGTAATAATAATTTACATTTAGGTTAGTTCTTCATTTGTTAATTATGAACTAGAAGGTCAGTACTTCATTGTGAAGTAAGAGCTCATATGACTGTTGTGAAGTCTTTTGAACCATCATTATTGCTGCCAAAACCTTAATTTTTTTTCAAGAGATGTAATGAGATGTTTATGAAGTCCATCCTCAGCAC
>CM067478.1:34839064-34856517 GCA_034552555.1 Semaprochilodus insignis
AAGGCCTGGTGTCACTCCACCTCCACCCCTACCACACCATCTGCAGGAACTGTGTGAGAATATTCAAGCTGCATGGGATGGATTATCACAGGACACCATTAGGAACCTCTACAACTCCATGCTGAGACATCTGGCATGCTGCGTTAGCAAACATGGCGGCCCGATGCCATACTGAGAGACACTACTTCTGTATGTGTAGCTTAATAAATATTACCCATATCAGTCTAAATTTATCATCATTTACTGTTCCTCTAACAATATCTGGAACCCTCCAAGAAATATTTGACCCACTCATGCATTCATTCAGTCTTCCAGATTGGTGTAAGAGTGGCCCCTCTTGCCATCTCAGCTTCCTACTCTCTAATTGGTGGAAACCACTTATGCTTCCATCTTCTAAACAAAATCTGTCAGCCCACCATAATTCTAGGTTGGACCCAGGTTCTATTATTTTTGTCAACGCCTTGTTGATACTGATCCATCATCCAAAATAGATAATTTAGGACTGAACAAAATTTCTGAAACGAAGAGATTTTTGTATATCCTGGTCCAAACGTTTTCAAAAAGACCATAGAACAAGTGACTTTGCTCTGATTTGCATCTCCAGCAGTTCGGTGTGTCTTTTAACCCCAGCCTAAACGGTATAGTAGAAGTCCAATAGAAACCTTGTATAATTTTAGAATGAATACGTCGTATACTTATATCCCTCAACATTATGTTCATTTTACTACATATCCTAGTCCCACTTTTCATCCCCAAGTGTCTGGTTCACATCCCTTACTGTCAACCTTTTAACCTTTTCCCTCCACATAATGAAAAAGTTGAAAAGGAAAAAAACTCCAGAGTCATTTAAGGAACCTTCATTTTAGAGAATGTAGTGACTGACTAATACATATTAACCCATAAGAGCCCACAGTGACGTATGTGTCACAAGCCTTTTAAAAGGCTGGAGAGTTCCTAATGCAGCTTTAGCCTTCACTTAAACACATGGAGTCCCTGAGTGACCTATTCCGAACACCCTGGATGCAGTCACATGACAGTTGGTGAACATGTGACCTTGTTTAGAAAATGGCCATGTGCTTGCTTAGTGCAGTTAGAGACAAAACCAGCTCATTTTAAAAGCTTGTTTTTTGTACCTATAAGGTTCCAACCCATTTAAGAGCTCTAATGCTTTGATAACATGTTCTATATTATATATACCCATATTCTATATTACATATACCCATTCCGAGCCCATTTCTAGTACACAATGGTGGAATACAAGTTATGAAATTGTTGTTGTGACATATGCTACCGGTATTTTGACCCTATAATACTTTCAGAAGATGCCATGTGACCTCTGTCACAATAAGACTGATCTTTTATGATCTTAGAATTGACCCTCATTGTTTTCCCTTGAGGGGAAATGGGTCTGGGCTCTTATGGGTTAAGGTTAACAAATGCACAAGAAACCTGCAGCTTAAGTGGTCAAACTACTAGGTGATGCAAATTGAACATACAGCACAGCTATAATAACTAAAGCATGTCAATCACTACCTCGTCTGAACTTTCCTTACCCAACTCCAGACCTGTCCTGTGGAAGATTTACCGGCCAGAGCTCAAGGTTGAAGGCACCATCAAGCACTGACTATGTTGGAAGATGATTTTCATTGTGAGGGAGTGACTAGACATTCTTTTTATAGGAGAGAAGTAAGAATGCAGCCTGACTCCCACATGAACAGGTGGGCGAGATCTTTTATTGGACCTCGGCCCGTGAGAACAGACTACAGCTCCAGCTCCGGCCCCATAAAGCCTTGCAGCATCTCATGAACAGCTCAAAATGCATGAGGCCTCCACTGACCTGCTCCATTAAACCTTTCTGCCTGCTACGTATCTCGGCATGGGTCTTGGAGATGTGTGTTTACTGGAGGATCTGCCTCAGTCTGCCTCACACACCTGTTGGAGAAGCCCGTACCATACAATTATCTCCAGCACAAGCGACTCTAGCCTTGGGGTCTAGCTGTAAACGTTCCAGCCTTCACCCACCACCCCCACACGCATTTCGTCAGCTAGGACCACCAAGTTATGGATCTGCAATGCTAGTCAAAGTTTGGATGTGCACCTGATACACTTTACACCCAAGGGTTTATAGGCATCAGCTCGTCCAACGTTTCATATGAAGTCTTCTTCTGAAGGGTATTCATAGTGATCATATATTTACTGCAGAAACAGTCTCATTGCTGTGAGGATTTGACTGTATTCAGCCACAATAGCATTAGTGAGGTCAGGTACTGATGTTGGATGGTTAAGTCTGGATCACTGCAACTCATCTCATCTAGGTACTAGATGGAGGTCCGTCACATTAGAGAATGCAGTTTTACTGCTCTACTGTTCATTGCTCAGGGGTTTTATACCTCCTAGGCTGACGCTTGACACTCAGCATGGTGGTCTTGGTGCTTCACATTCCATTGGCAGTGCTCTTCTATACAGATTATAATCTCACTGGACAAAAAATGAGTCCCCTGTGACTGAAACGTACCTAATACCTCCACAAACACATAACAGCTGTGATTGGTTTTGGCATGGACTGGACAAGTTTCTGGATGTTCAGACACTCTTGCATCAAAGAATTGAGCAGTTGGGCCAGATTTGGTGGCCTTCCCTGGCACAATTCTGAGGAAAATTTCCTGTAGACTGGGATTTTAGCCACTGCTGGTAGACCTCTATGACCATACTCTTCCATACACCTGCAGATTCAGCTACTTCCTTCACATTGTGGCCTTTGGCTCACCCAAATACAATCACTCCTTTTATCGTTAACATCTGCTTTGGAGCCATTTTCCACACATGGAACGAGAAATTCAATGCACTGTAGCACCTCTTCTCAATCTATGAATCCCGTCACTCACACCCCACAGGTATTTATAGCCTCATTATCCTCGTGCCTCGCCATCTGCAGGAACCTGAAGTTACTACCACCTTAAAGGTGACTGAATTTTTCGTCTGGTGAGCTTAGCTGGGCCTGCCAAATTGCCTGTGCCTTCAAGGGGTCCACCTGAAAGTATGACTCTCTGATTACTTTTGTTTTTCATAGTCATGATCAAATGGTTTGATCTTGAATGCTTGAAGTAAGAAGACTTATTTATGCTCTGCCTTCAAATGGAGGCATTTGGTTGGAGTTCAGAGTCGCTGCTTTAAGATGAGATTGCAAGCTGGACTGTGCTGTTGTAGTTAATCTACTCTAGGCAGTTTGGACACAACAACAACTTCGCCCCAATGCTACGTCAGCTCAAGTACATGACAGAAACACTTAACTTAATTAAGGTTAGTTTGGACAGCGACAATATTTGCTCTCTTTTAGCCTCTTTTAGATAGATTAAAAATAAGGAACAGCCGTCTGTAAGTAGGTGCATCCAACAGTATACTTGGACGGTGTAAAGAGCTGGAGAGGGGAAATGATGGCNTTAGTTTGGACAGCGACAATATTTGCTCTCTTTTAGCCTCTTTTAGAACTTTTGTGGGCAGAGCACTGATAGATTAAAAATAAGGAACAGCCATCTGTACGTAGGTGCATCCAACAATATACTTGGACGGTATAAAGAGCTGGAGAGGGGAAATGATGGCTGCGAGAAAAAGGAAAAGCTTCAGGAAGATACCGCCCCTCCCCACCCTTCTTAGAAAATCCCCACCCCCACCCTTGTCCTCCGAGCTACTGCAATTAAACAGCCATCCACTCCATTACTATCATTAGGGTCGTTCCAGTTGGAGGTTCTTCACCCTATGGTTTGTTTATTGATGATATTTTCTCTGGCAGGCTGCTGGTAATGGCAACTGAAAGCATTTGGTTGAAAGCCTTGGGTCCAGCTGCTCTCTGAAGAGCCATAAATACTGCACTGCATGGCAAAAGTTTGGGGACACTTAACTTTTCACAGTAACTTTGATTTGCTGGTTTTGCAGCAACTTAACATGTTGATTAGAAAGCTGTTTAGAAATTCATTATTTTCTTCACTCTGTAGAAACTTACTGACTCTGATTTCTTTACAGTGGTGGTGATAGGAAGCAGGGGTCACCAGGTCTACAACACAAATATAGCAATTTTATTTACTGACCAAAACCACCAGTAAACCAACACATGTCTTCTTCGTATAATGTAATCCGCTTGTATAAGGACTATGGTAGACCTCCAAAACTGTCCCCATCAGACAAAATAGAACTCGTCTTTGAGAGAGAGGAGCAATCAAGCTCCACTTCTGCTTAGATCTGTCCATTCTACCTCTCTGAGAAGACAACTCACCGCTGTGAGTCTACAAGTATGTGTATATATATATATATATATATATATATATATATATATATCAAAATAAACTAAACTAAGGCCTAAACAAAGGTCTCTGACTTTTCCACAGTATTGGTTGTGTTTGCACTGGGGGGGCGTGCGTTTGCTGTTTTCCCCAGTCGTGCTAAGCTGTTGTTACCTGTGCCAATAAAATGCTCACAATGATTGGCAGGTGTCCTCTTCCTCTCTCGTGATGGGAAGGTGTGTTTCTAAAGCTCTCCACCAATTTTATGTGCTGTGCACCGTCTGTTATTTTTACACCCTAACATACAGCTTATAGGACCACCTATATTGACCACCAGGACGTGGAATGACTTGTGTTGTCTTCCTTCTCCCCATACATCTACTTTACTCCTTTGCATACTTGCTTATATATCTAGAATCATTACACCAGGGATTGGTTTCCCCATCAGGGATTAAGCCAAGTCCTGGTCTTAATTGTCCTTTTAATAGAGGACTCGACTCAATCCCTGTCTGGTAGATTGACCCTAGATGTTTTACTATATTATATGAATGGAATTATGTAACTGTCTACTTAATTACATAGTAATTACATAATTACAACTATGTAATGAATCACCTATAAATAAATTCTGTGTTGACAGGATTATTTCTACAATTTTTGCTTCAATTCTGTCCATGACATGCCAAAAATACATGGCAAACAGAAAGAACTCCATCAAATTCGAACAATAATAAAAGGTCTCCTTTTCTACTGACAAGAAAAATGTCAGCACCTTTAACAGTGTTTTTCTGCTTGTTTCAGTGAGCTTTGAGTGAGCAATAATGATTGTTAAATTACAAAGCACACATTTGTTATTGCTTAAAATTGGTTATAGTAGTGCATGGCTAAACCTCTATATGTTTTGCAGGATGTCCTGGGCCCAAGAAAAGAGAGTTTCTGACAAGTGTCTTGGATGCGCTGTCTACAGACATGGTGCATGCAGTTACTGATCCAGCTGCTGCTGGCAGGTATGCAAACACCTATAGACTTGTTTATGTGAAGTATTTAACATGAGCTAACAGAACATGGGTGCAGTCATAAGCAAACTTTTGACATACTCCAGTCAAATGAGTACAAACTAGTGAAAAAACATTCAAAAATAATGATAACAGTTAACACGAATTAACACACACACACACAGCAAAATATATACCGAATACTGGATAAACTGGATAAACTAAATACTGATTTTAGTGCAAAGTGTCTACTTATCACCCAAACTTTTTTTCATATGTATTTTATACTATACAGTGGCCTTTTATCATTACTTGTATTATTCAAGTCAATAACAAGCCCTTCCTTATCGATCGATTGGGTACACTTGCTCATGCTTTCTTTGAGCTTACTGTGTTGTCTAAAAATTGGTCATGTAAAAGAAGCCATACTGCCTTTATTGTTAGATGCACTGTGATGGGTTGTGAGCTACACACTATTAGAATGCAATTTGCATTACTACAGAAACACAGATTATTGATTTGTTTCATCAGAGGACTAAAAAGTGACGTGAAGTGTACAGTATGTTCCTTTTCAGGTGGAAAGGTTAAAAAGGTCAGCTTGTGCTGTATAGTACCTGTACAACAGCTTTGAGAAATCCCGTCATCGAAGGGGAAGAATCTGATTAAATGGCAGAAGAAAATGTGCCTATTTTTGCCATTCATGCCTAGTTCTCCATTAATAATGTGCAATTTTTTCAGTGCTGTCGCTGTATTTATCTAAGAAAACTTACTTCTCAGAACATGAAAACATATATTTGGAATGTAAGACACACTTCAGTAATGCTGTATCATTACTCTCTGCTCACTAATCAGTGATCGAAAACCTGGTACACACTTCATATTTGGCCAGCATGCATATTCATGCTTCATAACCTTTCTAGCAGCAGATTTAAAAGGACCGTCACCACATTCTAGATTACATAGGTTCATCACAGCTTGGACTTCACTGGACTAAACAGTAATATGTATTTCATATACTGCTATCTTATTATTTAAAGTACAATTCAGTCTTAAGGCTTCAGGTTAACATTTGTTAATTGTAAAATGACCATTAGAGAATGTGTTGAGATGGCTTAGTATGCACCCTCACCCAGCCTTTTCTGGCTTTCCCAAAGATGCTGTTCAATGGCCTTTAGGGTCTGGTTTTCTCAATGGACTTTAGGGTCTGTTTCTCAAATAGCGGTAAGAAAATATTAGTCTCGAATTTAAGAACCTCTCGAATTTCTCAGAGAAGAATTATCGGCTGAATGAAATTTTTATTAGTTTTTGATAAATGGTGAAATAAAAGCAGTTCTCAGTAGCAGGCTCAGACCTCTAGACCCTACAGCATGTAAGCATTTCCAATGCTTCCTTTCAGAAATGAGATGTATTGGGCAATTGTGGTGTTGGTTCTGAAACAAGAAACGGTCACTTTTGTGAAGAAATCCACCACAACCACAGCTGATACCACAACGTCCAGAGGTCTTCATGCTATTCAGATCATTTCTAAGTTGGCCCAGTTCTTGGCACTGCAAGGCACACTAAAGAATCACTTGGGAGGCCCAAGGGTTTTTGTCATGTTTGATAGCCGCATCGCAATCTCAGTAAAGGACCATTATGGGTTGAGCAACAGTACTGAACTCTAAACTGCTAGGGCTGCGGAATAGAATGGTACACCATAGGATTGTGATATTTTGTGTGGCAATCTTGTCTTAACACACAGATGCCGAGTATCAATAGTCTATTCTATAAATCTAAAGTAAGGATTTTATCACAGTGTTAATCTGTCGGCCAGACCATCTAATTTTTGCTGCAATAAAAATGTTTGTTAGATAAATTAGATGTAGGGACAAACTTCGTAATTAAAAGACATAATGAATAGCAATATACTGTAATATATGTTACTGCAGTAGTCAGCATATTGCAACGTTATTAAATTACAGTAACCACAGTAATATCAATATCAGGATAATATTGTATTATGGGGCCTTTTAGTCATTCCTACCCATGTGAACTACCGAAAATGTACTTGTATGAATATACAGCTATACAGGCAGACTTTGCATATTCTTGAATCCCTTTAACCACAGGTTTGTTACAGATCTATCGATTATCTATCACAGCTAGGAATTATTCAGTAACTATAACTAATTATCCATGATCTGTTATGTAATGAATATGTAAGTCATGTAGTTAAGAGAATAAAGAACCAAACTGAGTTCATAAATTCAAAGCCATCACTTTTAATGGAAGCATGCACACTGGTGACGACAAAGCACGTTAATGTATGCTGGCGCTCAGCAACTCTGAACACCATTCAGTTCCTCAGTGTGTCACGCAGCATTTTGCCTTTACTACATGAAAGTAAGGCATACTGAGACCACAGAAAGCCACAGACCACATATGTGGGTTTAAATTTTAAAAGTTAATTTTAATTTTAATTTTTACGCTAAAAAAAGCTAGTCTTTTGGGTAAATGGTCAGTTACCTCAGCTAACGTTATTAGCCTAGCCTTTCTCAGCTCATATCTTTCAGTTCGAACGCAGTCAGTTTGCAAAGAGGTTAGTAAACTGAAGCCAAGCATGAGAAGTGATGCTGAACACTTTATTTCATTCCATTTAAACAAGTAGAACGTAAAAGAAAAACATTGAACCTGGACTTTATTGGCTCTCCCTGAAGGTATTCTATAGCACCACTCTACATATGCCATTACTGGCCCATCCGATGTGCAGTGGCCTTTGGAGGTTTAAATTCCATGCTATGAATTCATCAATGTGCCGTCTGAATATGGCCGGTCTGGCAGCGTCTTCTGCAACGTTAACATAAGGCAGAAATTATAACAGATTTTTATTGTGTACTTTAATGTATTTCTGAGTGAAACGCATTATAAGGGAGGGCCTCTAGCTGAGCATTTTCTCTCCATGATTGGGTAGGAGTGGATGAAGGAGATGAAACATGGTTTCATTGGCTAATATTTCATATTTTTAATGTATTGTAGAAACTGTGCTTTACCATATTCAGAGATAAATGCTGTCAGCTGTAGTGTTATGACTTATCAGTCTAGCTCAGTTGAGTAATAACAAGCTAGAAAGCTTTCACCTAACCTGCCATTTAGCGCCAAAGCAAGTGTTGGGGCACTAATCCAAATGCATATGAGGTCAGAGTATCTCCAACATCTTCAATATCTCCAACATCTCCAGAGATCTCCAACATACCTGACTCTGAATCCTATTACCAGGGTTTTCCTATTAATAGGGTTTTCCTATATCACTATGACGTCAAGCTTGTAACAATTGGTGCTACATAGGACCATCTTTAAAAGGTTCCATATAGAAACACATACAACACATTCTCCATCAATCTGAAGAACCATTTCACTATGCACAGAGCCATTTAAGCAGGAAATGCTTCTATTGTAAAGCTCATGGTTCTAACGAAAACCATTACCTTTCCTAAATAACCCTTAAAGAACCATCTTTTCTTAAATGTGCAAGACTACTTTTCAGCACTGTTCATGTTAAGATTGATTGGAAGAACTTGCTTTGGTCAGTCAGTGTCCCCCTAGCTAAGGGTCATAAATGTCTTCTTCCAGAATGCAGGAGCCAGATCCCAGCCATACTCTGGAGGAGAGGGTGGTGCACTGGTACTTCAGTCAGCTGGACAAGAACTCCAGCGGCGACATCGGCAAAAAGGAGATCAAACCTTTCAAGCGTTTGCTGCGCAAGAAGTCCAAACCAAAGAAGTGCGTGAAGAAGTTTGTGGAGTACTGCGACATCAGCAACGACAAAGCTCTCTCTCTGCAGGAGCTCATGGGCTGTCTCGGAGTCACGAAGGAAGAGGGTGGGTTCTCCATTTTCTTAGTTGACTTCCGATTCTTGCTTTCTTATGCTTTCTTATGTTTCTCTAGATTCTTCTTTCATCTGATGGGAAAGTTTTTTTAATATTATTGTCTTTATTTTAGGGGCAAAAACACAAGGTGAAGGCACAACCTCCAGTAAATTGGTGAGTACATGACTTACCTTTTTTTTTACTATAGTTAGAACTTACAACACAGGCTCAAAGAAAGCAGACACAGGCAATGCAGTGCAGAGATAAGAAACAAGGTTAATGATACCAGCATTGAGCGCAAACATGTAAAATCAGAAGCTGTTTTGCAATGTAATTGAAAATGCATGAAGTAGCATCTTGATTGCTTGATTGATTTCACATCATCTACAGACCCCAGTGTTGAATCACATTGCATGCTTGGCTGAAGGAGTCAATGTAGTATTGCACTGTGGTGAAACTTGTGATTTACACCCCTAACATATCATTGCTGTCCAATGAAAAACATCTAGCTCCATTTTTGTTGATTTTTACCTTTATGCATCATTTGAACACAGCAGCTGCTGTTTACACTGTTTATAGAAATGGGCAAAACTGCTTGGAGAAAGTCTGGTTCCATTGACTTACATTAAAATGAAAATAGGTTATGCCCTCTCCTGTGAAGTAGTTTTATATAGCAATGATATATATTGATAGATAGATGGATATACATATGTGTGTGAAGAAGAAACATTGTCCAGTTTCCTACCTAATTGTTAACACTATGTGTGTACGTCACTTTTAAAACAAGTTATAAATTATAATAGAAGTTCTATGTCTTATAAATGCCTTATTAAAGAAAGTGAATAAACCTTCAGTAATCATGCAAGTTGGTGGTTGGTACCTCCAGTCACTGATAGTGTCATTACCCAGTTTTGGTCCTGAGATCTTAAAGGGGGTTTCTTCCATTGTGCCACCCTTTTTTTTGTGGTGGTAGGAACCAGAAGTCACAATGACTACAAAACAAAAAGCCAATTTACTTACAGAACCAACAGTGAAGCAATACTTGCTCAAGACAGTAGTAGAATGTCTAATTTGATGGTGCCAGGAAAGGTGCACCATCCAAGAAAGGAAGGTGCGAGGAAAAGAGAGCTGCAGCAACACAATGAAGACATTGGTCTAGCAGAGATTACAGAGAAAAAAAATGTTTTCCTGAAATACCTGGATAATACTAGATGCAAAGAAATCAAATTTAGATGGGTTTTATGTGCACCGTATAGAAAATAACTAACTCCACTCTCGACATATGCTATCCAAAACAATGCTTGTCTATGTAATGTTGATAATGGTAAAATAGTGGTATATACAACCATCTTTCCAAAACTGTTGTGCAAAATGTTAATAAAAAACAGAATGCAAAAATGTGCAAATCTTTTAAAGCCCATATTTAATTGTAAATAGCGCAAAGACAACATAACAAATGTTGAAACAATTTTTTTATGATTTTTACATTTTATTATTTTTAAATGCTTTCATAAACAGGACTACTGTATTATTATTCCTAGCTTTTATAAAACAATGTCTCAGACATCAGGCAGCTTATTCATAAATCATAATATTAATTATGAATCATGTGCTGCATTTTTGTGAGGTATCTGTATGGCATTTTTGCCTTTTCCCTGTTTGCTAGGGAGTGCCCCAAGGCTCTGTCCTGGGCCGATTCTCATTTTCAGTCAAGTCATATTTTATCTGTATACAGCTTTTTTTAAAGGTAGACATCATAACAAAGCAGCTTAACACAAAATCTGAGTCTAGTGAGCAGCAAAGAATAACTCGACAAGAGCAAGAGGAAGAAAACTTGAAAGGAACCAAGACTGAAATAAATTAGGAGCATATTACTGTGAAAACGAGAGCTTAATCCACATACATAACTTCTCTTTTTTACTTTTTTTCAGAACACCTCGAAGAAGCAAGGCTGATGGACCAGCTGAGATTACACAACGAGATTCTGCCCCCACCCAGCAGCGACGGAAAAAAAACCCATAGTATTTGCACTTTGTACTTTAAAAAAAAAATACAGAAACAAAAACAAAAAACAATGTAAATTCACTTTTTTGTAGAAAAAGGAAGGTATTTAAACAGACTGCTGAACATGTGAATGATGTTAGTTAGCTTTTTTTATGTCCTTACAAAACGTTAATACTAAAACACATACAATGTATGTGTCCTTTGTGAGTTCTAAAAAAAGTAAATGCTTTTTTTTTCTCTTGAGTTGTACAAGTTGTATTACGTGTTGCTTCTGTGTTGTTATGTCCTTTGTTGAATTTCATTTGTACCTGATGACAGATTTACTGGCTAGCTGAAAGGAAATAATATGTTAGACACCCCTGCTTTGGTCTCTGGCTCTTCAGTAGAGCGCTCCTTCTCTTTCAGTATCATTAAATGGTCTTAGAATGGAGTTCGCTAAGACTGCTCCGTGTTATTTAGAAATAAAGACGTCTTTTTTTTTTACATTTTATTGTATGTTTTATACCAAGTACACTGTATATATATTAAGACCTGTCTGTGAAATGTTTGGAAAACCGGATTTGTGCCTGTAATAAAATTCTTAATAACTGAATCTGCAGTCTACTCTGGTGTTAGTCCTAGGTAGCGAAGGTTTTGCCTTGTGTGATCATTATAGCTGCAGAGAGAAATCCTTTAGTCCGGCTAGCTCCTGTTTCCCCTCTCAGGCTGTGGTTGTACTGGCTAAGATGGGTTCACCTCAGTTTCGGGGCAGTTCTTTTGGAGGGTCAGATGTCTGGACTGAGAGGACCCTAAGAATGTGCGATAAGCACAAATTGAGCACACACGTTTTAAAATGAAATGAAAAGATGATTTCATTAATATGAGCCAAAAAGGACCTAATTTGTATCTTCCCTCTTCCACAGTCATTTATTGAGGAAAGGGATAAATCTTCAATCTAACCAAGCTGACATATAAACAGAGCTTCAGTTCAGTACTATGTATTTATTGTTAGTGGTGAGAAACATAATGTGCTAATAACCATAACATAAACATGTGTTGGTGTACAGTAACTCAGTAAGTGTAGTATGCCAGTGTACTGTAAGTAGTGTGTTGGTGTACAGTAACTCAGTAAGTGTAATGCGTTAGTGTACTGTAAGTATTGTGTTGGTGTACAGTAACTCAGTAAGTGTAATGCGTTAGTGTACTGTAAATATTGTGTTGGTGTACAGTATCCCGGTAAGTGTAATGTGTTAGTGTACTGTAAGTAGCGTGTTGGTGTACAGTATCTCGGTAAGTGTAACGCGTTAGTGTTCTCTAAGGAGCGTGTTGGTGTACAGTAACTCGGTAAGTGTAACGCGTTAGTGTGCTGTAAGTAGTGTGTTGGTGTACAGTAACTCGGTAAGTGTAATGCGTTAGTGTACTGTAAGTAGTGTGTTGGTGTACAGTAACTCGGTAAGTGTAATGCGTTACTGTGCTGTAAGTAGTGTGTTGGTGTACAGGAACTCGGTAAGTGTAATGCGTTAGTGTGCTGTAAGTAGTGTGTTGGTGTACCGGAACTCGGTAAGTGTAATGCGTTAGTGTGCTGTAAGTAGTGTGTTGGTGTACAGTAACTCGGTAAGTGTAATGCGTTAGTGTGCTGTAAGTAGTGTGTTGGTGTACAGTAACTCGGCAAGTGTAATGCGTTAGTGTAGTGTAAGTAGTGTGTTGGTGTACAGTAACTCGGCAAGTGTAATGTGTTAGTGTAGTGTTTTAGTGTATCTGTACTGAAGTATCTCCATTCTGGGGGTCTTTTTGCTTTAACTGCACTACATTTCAAAGTCCAATATCTTACTGTTTACTCCACTACATTATGGCCAAAACGTAACATGTCTAAACTAACAAAGCGTGAAGTGAGCCCACCAATCAGGGTACAGCGGTCACTTTGTCTGAGCTTGTTTTGACCTGTTGTACAGAGCTTGGTTCTAGGTAATGGAACCAGTTCTCCTTCAGTGTTTTGTACTTATGATCATTTGAATAGTCATCAGTGTCAGACTAATTAATGAGCTTCTATTAAAGACTGCTGGACTGAGAGACACTCTTCACCTAGACTGAGCTGATTAAGTTGATATTTGTGGGGCTCTTATGGTACATTACATTAAAAAGGCATTTGACAGATCTATGCTCCACCCATTACCACTGAAAAGTTGGACAAGCTTTACAGAATGTTGGCAAAAACTTTTTAAAATTTTTTTGTTAAAATTCATATTTTATTCACACCTGAAAATGACTATGTTTGCTCAGAGAAGATGCATAACATTGGATTATGAATTTACAATGCTATGCTGCATAGCTGGACAATGATTTTGTAGCTATTTGGAAGTTGAAACCAGTGAACAATGAATTTGCAAACAGTCGCTCGATTGCTCAATACAAACTACATGTAATCAATGTGAGCTTTTACATAAACACCAGCTAAGCTGCAGACTACAGTGTGTCACTAAGTTGTGTTCTGTAAAGCTTGTCCGACCTAGCAACAGTTACCTCAATGTAATGCATTTGTAAAACATCTTTGTAAATTCTACATATGTGGTTATAGACTCCCATCCTTTTGGCTGCAATTCAGTTTTCTCTTTTTTCTGGTCACCTTCACTCTCTCACTGTTGACCCAACACTGATCTGGACCCTTACGCTCAGTGTGTGATTGGCGATTAGCAGGCATGACCAGCAATGGTGAGATTAGCCAGCAATCAGCCTGGCTTTAACACCCCTGCCGGACATGAAGGGGAGATTAGCCATTGATGGCTTAAAGAGGTCAAAATAAGGCCTCCAAAGACCCCCCCAAGTATCACGCCCTCAGAGACAGGGAGATATATGTGTGTGCTGAAGAGACATGATGCAGTTTGTGCTTTGGTAAATACTGTAAAACTATTTTACACACATAATAGCTTTTGATATAAAAAAATATGTGTTTATTGGAATAAAAGTTCCGATAGTTGCTGTTGGCAAAAACGGCTTTGAGAATCTACAGTTACAAGTAAAAATCTTTTTGCAGCATCGTCGGTTTCCCAAGGCTCCTCTGACTCATAGTTTTAAAATCCTTTATTCATTTTCAACAGAATTCAAACCAGTCAGCTGTGTTATTTCAGCTGTATGTTTGAGGCTGCTGTCTTGCTGAATGTTCATCTGCTCCTCAGATTCAGGTTCTCGCCCCGTAAGTGTACATTCTCCTCTAATATGTGCTGGTGAATATGATGATTTGTAAAGCCCCAGTGCTGTTTAATGTAGAGATGTAGTCCCATATCATACAGGCAACCCTTCTTTCGGCAAACAGGTTGAGCAGAATAAGATCCTTTCTTTATCGTTAGTCTGAGAGAAGTCGATGCACCTCTCTGGGAACCATTAGTTGAGGTTCCATGAACTCTTCAGTTAAAGACTATCTAGCTAATCATACAGGCTGGGATGTTTGAGGTCTTTGCTATCGCTCTGTAGCTTTTTCCATGATCATCATTTTTCCATCGCAACCACCAGGGATACTACAGCAACCGCTTAGTTACATCATAGTAACCACCTGGGATACTGTTGCAACAACCAACAGCCTGTGATACTTTAGCGATGACGTTGCAAAAACTTGGTGATCACCTGAAATACCATGACTGGATGCACCCTAGCAAACACCTTAGTGACCACCTGGAATACCATAGCAACAAACTAGCAACACTATATCAACCACCTGTGATACAATAGCAATGATGCTGCAACACTTTAGCGATTCATCTGGAATACCATAGCAACACCCTGGCAGCACAATAGCAACCACTTATCAACACCTTACCAACCACTTAAGATACTGTAGCAGCCTCATAGCAACATGACAGTAACCATCTGGGTTACTATCGCAACCACTTGACAGCACCCTAACAACCATCTGAGATATCATAGGAATGGCACTACAACACCTTAGCAACCATCGGTGTTACCATAGCAACCACTTACGAGCATCCTTAGCAACCACCTGGGATACCATGGCAACCTCATAGCAACATCTCAGGGGGCTTAAGAGAGCTTTGCTCTGCATGCTTTTTCCTAGATTCTCACTCGGAGCTCATTAAAAGCCAACAGATTCTAAACGTTCCCTCTCCAGCTGTGTTTATCAGTAGCAGTAATAATGTTCTATTACAAACGAACCAGAAACGACATCCTTCATCACGATTTAGTCATTTCTCTGTAATCAAAACAGAAAATCATGAGAAGTGCTTAATGCTCAAACCTCTGAACTCGTCTGTAAACCGGCTGATTATTATAATAATCCATCACACCATCCTGTAATCACATGTGACTGGAAAGTTAAACAGCAGGGCCTCCAAACTCCTAAAGGCAAACATGAGCGAAAACAACATTCACGGATTATCAAATGTGTGTTTCGTTAGCCATTGTTTTAGCGTCTACGCCAGTCGGTTGGGGTGGTCAGAACAACAAATGACTATAAAATGTAATGAGTCACTAGACGTGGTTTCAGCTGCCTAAACAGCTCAAATTAGATGCAGATACCAGGAAGAAAGGAACAGACTTCAGAAACAGAACCCAAAGTCACCTTCGGGGAAATTCCGTTATATTGTACCCAAACAATAATCAAGCTCAGCGGAGAGCTTGAACATGCGCCAAGCCTCACTCCATTCCTTCTGAGCACTGTGTGCGCACACGCCCCTGATGCATTTCCCATGTGCTTCTTATTTAGGCTCACACCTGATCTGCAACTGCAGTGTGTATACATCATCTTAGAAAGGACAAATTGAAGAATTCATTCGACAGCTCGAGACAGTGAGCAGAGATCCGCTGACTCACGTTACTCTTCCAAATGGGGCTGGTGTTTCTTGGTGGACGGCATACAGGGTTACAGGCTCTCGGGATAATTGTTGAAGTCAGTGATTCGTATGGGAAGGCCATATACACAGATCATCAGAAGTACAGTTGCACAAATAGCTGCACCCAGAAGGAATCAGCCGACAGGAAGGAAACTTGGTGGGTTTGACATCGAGAGACATGTGAATGATTCAGGTTTCACGCTCTGCCGCACTTGTGCCTTATCGCTGCCCCTGACTGACCCAACAGCCACGATTGTGGACGTTCAGCAAGCGATGATGCCCTCCATGAGTCATCCTGTTAGTGCCAGCACTGTTAGCTGACGGCTGCACGATGCAAGACTACATGCACGCAGAGCGTTACGACAACACCACATCAACGTCACCGAATACTGCAATGGTGTCGTGGCAGACTGACTAAGAATGGCAGCGGGTCATGTTCAGTGATGAGTCCTGCTTTTGTCTTGGTGGAGGCGACCAATGAATCTGTGTGTGGAGGCACCTCCAGAAGGCCTGGTGTCACTCCACCTCCACCTCTACCACACAATCTGCAGGAACTGTGTGAGAATATTCAAGCTGCATGGGGTGGATTACCATAGGACACCATTAGGAACCTCTACAACTCCATGCTGAGATGAGGCATGTTGCATTAGCAAACACGGCGGCCAGACGCCAAACTGAGAGACACTACTTCTGTATGTGTAGCTCAATAAATATTGACCACTCCATGCCAAATTCTTTCCCAGCTGTTATTCGTGCTCGTAGAGGTATTACATGCTATTAGGTACATTTCAGTCACAGGTGACTCATTTTTTTGTCTGGTGAGCAGAACATGAATTAACCTAAAAAGTTTCTGATTTGCTAATGAGGTGTTGTTTTTATGCTAATTAGCTAGCACATTAGTACACTTTATGTGCTTCACTGTGCCTTATTAGGCTATACTGTCTAAAGGCCTTTACACACCAAATGTGAAAAACAAACACAAATAGGGCAGAACATCCGTGAGAATGTCCTTCTCACAAAACTGACATGGTGCAGGATTTCCACTTTGGAAAAGCAACAGGAGAACGTGGAGTTTCTCCACCACATTTCTGGAGCTAAAACTTTATGAGGGCTTTCACTCACAGCTGGTGTCTCAGGCTGAGGTTGAGCTGATTTCGGAGAGGCAGCTCCACTAAATGAAGCACAGAAGAAACAGACTGAACGTCTTTAAGTGCAAACAAGATCTGATGCTTTGCTGCAAGCCGAACAGACCAACACTGGACTACTGTCCAAGCTCGAAAAGTGAAAGCAGCATAAAGCGCTTCATCACTCTCGCTTGGCTACGTGGAGCAGTGAACCCTGGGTAAATACTGCTAGGAGGACACCAGAGACCTGGAGACATCTTCTTCTACTTCTCCTTCATCATCATCATCATCATCATCATCATCATCATCATCGTCATCTCTTCTTCTACTTCTTCATTTTGTCTTCTTCTTCTTCTCCTTCATTATCATCATCATCATCATCATCATC
>CM067478.1:34856910-34876018 GCA_034552555.1 Semaprochilodus insignis
AAAACTGCTTGGAAAGACATCTGGTTCCATTGACTTCCATTCAAATTAAATAAGGTTTTTGGCCTCTCCTGTAAAGTTGCCATTTTGGAGATCCCTGTTTTTCTTTGGACAGCAACGATACATATATATTAACTTCCATGAGCACGAATAACAGCCGCGATTCGATTTGGTATGGACAGGACAAGTTTCTGGATGTAGGCCATATCAATGTTCCGACACTCTTACATCAAAGAATTGCCCAGTTGGGCCAGATTTAGTGGATGCCTTCCCTGGCACAATTCAGAGGAGAATTTCCTGTAGACTGGGATTTTAGCCACTGCTGATAGACCTGTATGACCGTACACTTCCATACACCTGCAAGTTCACACTGTCCATGAGGATATACATATACATAAACACATAAACATAAACATAATATAAACATAATAATTTTTATGCTGAGAATAATCACACAATGAGTTTGTTTGATATTATGTATATTGCACTAAAAATAATCATGCTAGAATTTTGAGATTAGCCATGAAAAATCCTTACACTGAAACTAATCAGGTTCAAATATTTTATGTTGAAAAAAATTATATATTAAATATTTTTATTAATATAAAATTTAGCCTGATTATTTTCAGTGTGATAAAATTATGCATGATTGTTTGCAGTGCAATAGATTTAAGCATCTTCAACATACATGCGTGGTCAGTATAATTTTTTTCAACATAAAATATTTTAACCTGATTAGTTTCAACGTAACGATTTTTCATGGCTAATCTCAAAATTTTAGCATGATTATTTTTAATGCAGTATAAATAATATCAAACAAACTCATTCTCAACAAAGCAAAATGCAGCATGTGTGATTATTCTCAGCATAAAGAGTATTATGTTTATATTAATATGTTTATATTCTCACCATATCCAACCGTATTGTATCAACATATCAGCGAAAATGCTATGGGATTGTTCTCAGGATGTCGGTCAGATTTAGCATGATTATTCTCAACATTTAAATGCATTGTGACTATGAGGGCCGCTGTAGAGCAGTGTTCAGCAGGTTGTGTGTTTTCGGACATCTCTGGCATGGCAGGTATGCAAGCTGTGTGGACAGGTGAGTGGTGGAGGCCACCACACACCTGTGTCCACTCCACAGCTCCACTGTTTGTTGTGACACGCTGAATCACCAGTGTACGGCCTCCATCGTCAGCCTGCATCGTGATGTCATCGTGTCATCACCCACGGCAACCAGTCTGTCATCACTGTAGGATCAGGTTGCTCTCAGGTGCATAACCTGGTCATCACCTTACTTCTTCGGTTCTCCTTTCAGTCTATGTATTTTCTCTCTCTCTCTCTCTCTCTCCCTGCCCGAGAGAGAGTCTACCTCTACATCACATACAGCATGTATTTTGGCCCAGAACTTTGTGTTGTATGTCTGATCGAGCGTCGTAGGCCATCCAAACCGCTGTGATCGGTGATCAGATAAACTAATAATGAATAATAATCTGCTTTATTTTCAGCTTCATTGATTTTAAAGCTGCACTATGTCAATAGTTTGCATATTCTTTGATGCAAAAGTGTATAATATATTGCATAGAGGAAGAAACTGGGGAAGACATGATTCTACAAGTAGTGATATTTTATAAATACCAGACAGAAAGGCACATGTACAGTAGAGCAAAGAACTCACCACTAGCTAGAGAACTCCGGTCACCCCAGGTGACCAAACCATAACTCAAAATAAAAGAATAAATCCCTAAAAATGCAGAAAAACACACCTCCAAACCAACAAACATACCATAAAGAGCCTCTTTTGGGAGTTAGTGCACCTACCATGGGCCTCCAAATGTAGGCACTTGCATGATCACACCTCCAGAGTTTCTTGGGGGCAGTGCCTGCCAGTAGCGGGGTTGCTACATAGCTCCCCAGACAAAAGTCAACTGTCTTAACGACCAACTCACAGCACAAACGCTGCAGGATTGCCGAGCCTTGCCGCACCAGCTTTGTCGTCAAACCCCGCTATGATGTCTTCCTCATGGACAGACTTCCACATGTCTTCCTCATGCAGCCCTGACTCCACCGTTGTGTCTTTCGCTGAGCTGTGCCTCTTTTACCGTTCAGTTTGAGGTTTGTGGAAGTGCTGTTTCACTCCAGACTGCTGAGGGGCACTATCCCACTTCTGACACCACTGTAGCATCTGTGTAGAGTAAGACACAGGAAAGACCAAGTTTCTGCAGTGAGTTACAACCAACCAAACACAGCGTAAACAACAACGTAAATAGTCGCTTTCTAGGAAGTCATGCCTACCATGAGCCTTTGCATGTCGCTGCTTGTGTGGTCACACCTAACAAAGTTCTAGGAGGCAGAACCAGCCACACTGCAAGAAAATGATATCTTGACAAGTACAATTATGTTATATCTAGCCAAAATATCTTCAAATTCTCAATTTGAGATCAATTTAAGATTGTTTATCTTATTCCCAGATATTGTGTACTTGTTTTACGCAATTTTAGTAAGAAATTTGCTTGAAACAGGCCAAAGTATCTGTCAGGTTAGTGAGAAGATTTGGCTCACGAAAATCGCTTAAAACAAGTAAAAGTATCTGGAAAGAAATACAATAATAATCTCAAAATGAACATTTTAGGATATATCACCTAAATATAGGATCATTTTACCTGCCTAGATATAATTTTTTCAGTGCAGTGTAAAAGTACAGGTGTTAGGTTGGACGTTACTGGAGTTTTTCAGCATCATATGTCTTACATACATATAATCATCACGTGCACAGGCTCAAAAGAAAGTCCAGCCCGATCTTTAGGTCTCGAATGCAAAATCAACATTACACTGATATGATGATGGAATTCATGCACAGCCTCAGAAGACATGTCCTTCACCAGTTTTGACTTGAGTTCTTCTTGAATTCTCTTTAAATGTGCTCATAATTATCTGTTTGGTCTAGCCAGGGAAGAGGCTCAAAGCATAGCAGACTGTACAATGTGTCTGAGACCAAGGGGTCTTCAAATCCCCAAATATTATATATGGTGTATCTATATGTATTATAAAGAGCTGATAGAAAACATCCATACTAATAAAAAACATCAATTCAAAAGTCATTTTCAAAACAACAGTACTGAGCATTCCAAGGCCTGCTTTACTAGCTATTAGCATTTAGCACTCAGCATGGATCCACTTAATAAGAATATGGCTGCCTTATGACAATTCCATTTCTTGTGTTTTAAGCCCACATATATTATTAGTACAATAATTTCTAAAAAGATGTGTGACGTGATCTGACAGACAGTCCAATCAAAAACTACATTCTTGGAAATGCAATGACCTAATTCATAAACATATCAAAACTACAATATATACACTTTTGGGGGGATTTGTTGCGTTTACAAATACATATATTTCCATAAAAAAGGACCTCTATATATTATACTGAATATTATTATAACTTGTTATCTTTGATCTTACTTTGCATTGTAATCCAAAATTGATGAAGTTGAATCAGCACATCATCAGGATGCATTTTACACCCCGTTTCTATATCCTTTTCCTTATTATCACGGCCTTCTGTGAGCTGGACGCAGCTGCCTGGTGCTCCTTCACGGCTATTCTTCATCCCCTTACACTTCACTGACTGTCCGCATTTTTGTCCTTTTCATTTCTCTCCTTTCAAATCACACGCTTTTTTCCCCTTCTGACGGCAAGGGCTAAGCCTTTGACAAGAGTTGGGGGGGTGGGGCAGCTGGTCAGGGGGTTCGAATCGGTTTTTCTGAAGCAGCAGAGCAAATCAGCAGCTGCTTTTAACTCTTTAAGCTATTAGGCCCTATTTGTGGGCCTCCACTCTTCACTTTCTCACCACAGAACTTACATATTAATGAGTTCTGTAGGAATGAGTTCAAGTTCAAGTTCATATAGATCAAATCTGATTGTGTGTAAACCTAATGGCTGTACACCCAGATGGATAACTCACATTCAGTCACCATAATCACAGCTCAGTTTATTTCCATCTTTTGAAAGCAAGTAGAGCTGCTTGTTGATAAGCAGTATCAGTTCCAGGGAGGTCTTTGGTAACACTTGTAGCTAAAGCCAACAACAATTTACTGAATCCTTTACTCTTCCACATGAATATGAAATTGCCAAGCCCTGTTACATGACCAGTAAGCGCACCAGAACGTAAAGCAGGCTAACATATGGACCTTCAAGTCCTGGTCTAAAACTCTACTGCACTGTCTGAGGCTCCTGTTGTATGAATGGAAACTACACATTTGTGGTTCTACTGCTTTCCTTGTAAGGAGTAAGAGAAAAGGAAATGGCTGCAGCTGATTAATTGCACTTACAGTTCTTAAATTCCTGATGCCAGTGGCCTGTAACATTAGCTAGCTGCCTAGCTGATGTTAACACCTTCTGGGTAAGCCAAACAGGCCCTTTGTGACAACCCACAGTTATATATACAGTTATAGACTATTGTTGTTTCTTGTTTTAAGCCCACAACCTTGTGTTTTGGTTGTCAGACCTATATCAAGGGTATCCGGAAATGTCCGGTTTGACCTTTACCAGTTGCTGTTAACACCTTGTTAGACCACTAGCACCAAACTTAGCTTTTTCCTTAATTATGGTTCTTCTTATTCTTCCTGGTTGAGAGATTTTTGTCCATTAACTAGTCTTGCAGTTTTGGAGATATCGACACCAGTCCAACTCCAAAATGTTGGGAAATATATACAGCTTATATACAGCTTTTTAATCCGACTTATGCTTTTGGGGGAAAAAAAATGCAAAATTTTTCCCATTAAGAATGAATGGGGTGCAAAAGTACACGCCCATCTACGGTCTTTCTGCTTGACTCAGAGGCGCCATTTCTAATTCACCATCCCTGGGCAGACCCCCAAGCACAAATTCAATGCTGTTTGACCCGCACTCTTTTGTTTTTTTCTTTTTATTCCATTCCTCGTTTCTCCCATAGAGTCCCATTCATTTCCACTGCCATTCAAAGTCTATTGTTTCCTTTAACCTACAGCCACCAAACTGCATGTACTCACTCAGGGCAGATCCCCAAACTCTAATCCTCAGTCACACTGACCCGCACTTCTCTATGTGTCTCTATTTTTTCATCCCTTATTCCTCCTATAACAGCCACAGCCTAGCAGTAAGTGGGAACCATTTGAGCTACACAGCCATTCTGCACTTCCTTCAGGACATGCACTTTTCTAGTAAGTTGTTATTACAATATCAACCGCAGTCATTTCTTCATTTCTTTCTCATTACCAGAAAATCTGTCTTAACCAGCAGATTAGTGGCTGAATAGTAAGTTGAATAACTGAATAATAAGGATAGAGTTCAAATCTCAGCCTTATTAGAGCCTAAGCCTTATTGTGTCATATCTATCTATAATAACTATACTTTAAACTGAGTACTCTCAACCTTATTCTGAAGGACTCCTAGTGGACACTCCACTGGCAGAACGGAAACCGGCCCAGACGTTTTCAAGTAATTATATATTTGTCCATATAACACTGCTGTGTGGGTGAAATTCTATGACTCTGTGTGTAGCTGCTGGGGAGCAATGGAGTCTTATAGGGGAGGGATTAAAACCTCCTGCTGTGAAAACAATTCACACCTTCCCACAAAGATGGCCAGTTTCATCTTACTTTATCTCAGTTGGGTACGATCAAACTGCCACAACCCTCCAAACTAGGCCAAAATGCTTTTTATGGCTAATGTAAAAAAGGATTTATTATAAACATATGTAATATAACCAGGACCTGCTGTTTAAGGGTCAAAGGTCAGGACAATTCTTTCCGTCTTTGGAGAACAAAATTCTTGGTTAATTCTTGGTCATTTTTGGTTTGTGATTCTTCGTTGGTCCTCTTCACCCACACGTTTTCTGAGTCTGCCCTTACTGTTGCCTTCTGTTTGTCAAACAGTGCTCCAGATGCCAGAGAATCTAAGGCCTGTGGCTGCTGTGCGGCAACTTCCACCAGATCAATCAGCTCTAATGCAGATATTCAAACCTAATACCGTTCAAGCTGACCGGGAGACAGAGAGAGACACACACAGCCAGACACTAACTTCTAAGGTTTGTTAGGACATGGGACAGGGGGCCGCAACAAGAAGGCCTTTCAGTGCCTTTCAGCAGGGATTAGGGTGGCCACTGCACCCCTCGGATCAGCAGTGCCACTGTAATTCCACTGTGATTCACATTGGCCGGGCTAATAGTCTGTCCAGTCACCTAATTTGACAATGAAAAAAAGTTGGGCACATCAAACAGGCTTGAGAGGAACGATCAGAGGGAGTGATGGGGGAGAAGTTTTTTGTTTTTTGCCGCAGCTTAGAGTAAGAGATTTCAGCTTGAAGTGTATCCCACCTGGATAAAACCCCCAGAGGTAAACTGAAGCCAGCCTTTAGTGCTGTCTAGAGGTATCCACTAGTGCTAGTGCTATCCACATGCACTGCTGTTGATTTCAATGAATTTTTCCTTATTGATTCTCAGTGATATTACTTAAAAGATGCATGTGGAGATGAAACTGAGTTTATTGTGTGGTTTCAATGCATGAGTTAGATTGACTTCATTAGTGCTTGCTTGGCCAGTGTAATCTTGTTGAGTTAAACTCAGTATCGTTTCCATTGGCTCCATTGGCTCATCTATATGCATGCTTGTTTAACTCACCCTCCGTGGGTTGTCTTACCCCCAGCCTACCTTATATTATGTGTGCATCTTTCTTATACTCCACAGTAAACCACCTAGCTGTGTTGTTATTGGTTGTAACTGAAAGTTAAGTTTGCTTAAAAAATATTTCTTTAAAAAATCAGTAAGTTTCCATCTGGATTTCCATCCTATAAAATTTCATTTGTATGCTGGATAAAGGCACATCTGCAGCACACTTCTACTTGCACTTACCACTTCAGTAGCTAGTGCTGTGCTAGCATAACACCTATGTAGTGCTGTGCTAACATAACAATTAGGTAGCAAATGTGCTTGCATAGCATTTCAGTAGGTACTGTGCCAGCATAACACTTTGTGATCTAGTACTTTGCTAGCATAGCAGACAGCTAATCCTGGGATAGCATACTGCTTTGGTAGCTATTACCAAATTTAACTAACATTAGATCACAGCAAAATCCAAGATTTCAATTCAAATGGCACTTTAATAATCCTGGCCAGACAGCTTTTTTGGTCCCAAATAAGGATGTATCCTGAAAATAGAGAACAAAACTTTGTTAACACTGAGCTAGAATAAGTGTTCAGGAAGTTGTACATTGCTAGCATAACAGCTACAAGTACTATAACAGTTGGGTAGCTAATGCTGTGCTAACACTTAGAGAGAAAGGATAGTGCTGGCCCCTTACAAAAACAGTCATATGAATTGTAATTAGCTTGGTGACCTGCTAAACCAGCACCAGATTGGCTTAGACAAGTCGTTCATTTGCATTTCCATTGGGTGTGTTTCTTTGTGTGTAAGCATTAGCAGTAGTATTTTTGTCATAATTCAAATTAAGTTATTAAAAGTTAGGCTACCTTGGCTTATCTGGCTACAAACAGGTAGCCCTAAGGTAGCCCAGCTGTAACTGTTAGTGCTGCCAGTCTAAAACCACAGTATGCCCTAAGCCTGTAGTTCTAGAGCTGCTGCTGATTGTCTGGGTCAGTAGATACATGAAGTTGGGAAAGATTGAGATTCATGGAATTAAATGGCATACTCTGTGTGGCCATGAGCCTCATGTAACTGAACTGTTTTGGTAATCAAATGATCTAGCAGCGCACGGCCATCCCTTTGAAATCAGCCACCTCCCAAGCGTTCGTTCATTCATGGTTGCAGACAATGTTTTTCCCAAGAATTTTGTCAGACAGTATTTGTCAGACAGACGTCTATCTTTGCTCCTGTTTTGGAGCTGCAGTGTAGTGATGCAGGGTAATTAGAGTAGAGAAGTGTCTCCAAGAAAGGAACAAAGCCTAGCATGGTGGTCCTGAGGCATGCGGCCTGATCCCACCCAAAACACAGCAATCCCAAAATGCACAGGCCCTCCAGTATCACACACACCTGTCTGTAGTCCACTGTGATACAGGAGGAGTACAGAGGTGGCACAAAGTTCATCTTCAGCTTGGTCCTTCCATGGAATGACAATGTGATGCTCTGTTGAGCAGTTTGCTTTCTTCTACTTCTCAAAGGAACCAATCAGCTTACATGGTACCATCTTAAAAATGCTTTACTGTTCAGGATGTTTGATGTGAGAACATGGTGAATATGGAGGTCTGTGTAAAGAATGAATAGAAAGTCTCACAAGAAACATTCATAGCAATAAAGGTGCCAAAAATGGTTCTTTGGAGCGATGGAACCGAAGATCTACTGTCCTTTCAATAGATGATCTCTTAAAGACTAATGTTTATGAATGTTGTATATTGTATGTCTACTATTAAAATCTACCAGTGAGGGAAGCGTGGCAAGGAGGGCCTGGGTTCGATTCCCTGGCCAGGCAACCGGTTTGCATGTTCTCCCACCGTCTTTGTAAGTTTCCTCCCACAGTCCAAAGATATGCAGGTTGGCAAGTTGGAGATGCTAAATTGCCCCTAGCCAAGAATGTATATGTCTGCATGTCTGCCCTGTGATGGACTGGTGGCCTGTTCAGAGTGTTTTCCGCCTTCTGCCAATTGAGCACTGGGATAGGCTTCAGCCACCCCCACCCATCCCCCACTGACCCAAGAGGATGAGTGGCTTGGATGATGAATGAACTACCAGCGAATCTACATGGGGCTTTTTGGGTTTTTGTAATATTGATAATAGTAAAATATTGTTAGTTATCAGAAAAATGGTATGTTTTATTGGGACTATTTTGTCTTACACCCCCTGTGTGTACTTCGGTTAGTGAATGCATTTATTAGATTTTGTGAGGTAGCTTTCAGAGGCATTGAACTCTTTGGACATCTGCTTGCTATCATCAATGATCAATTTTGACTTTGAATTCTTGACTTTTTGACTTTGCCTTTTTTTTACTTTTTCTAGGCACATTTCACTCTCAGTGACTTTTATTGATCAAATGTAGAACATTTAAATAATCGGTGGAAACTCCTACAGAGATTGCTGTATGTTGAAGCCAAGAACAATTTAGGAACCAACAATTCAGAGCATGTTCAACCAGAGACCCTGTGTATAAGTGTTAGCATGCAAAAAGACAAAAGAATGTCCATCAGCAACAGGCAGTTCAATAGGTAAATAGCTCAAGGCTACTGCTCCATTCACCAGCCCATGCAGAGTACAACAGGGTGATTGATGAGGATGGGCTATCCCTCAAGGCTTAGAATAAAAACCAATTGATCAGTATCAGGATGTATCACACAGTAACAGATAACAGATTTCATGCGCAAGAGCGTTTCGAGAAGTGCCGAGACACAGCCCCCAGCTGTTTGCCCCTTGAACTTCTATAAGCTAGTGCCTGGGGGCATCATTACCTGATCTACTCTCAAATCTGTCCTTACATTGTATCCCAGCGTTTGCAATCGCAATCACTTCAATACCCTGCCCTTCCAGCGAATGTGATAGCATCAAGCTAATAGAAGTCTACTTTAAATTCATCAGGACCCCTCCCATCTCGCAAGCAAAGTGGTAACAACACCGTTCAGATGAAAGAAAAGAAGAGAATAGGGTCCCATTTTGCAAGTGCCTTATCAATCAGACATCTCAGGAAAACAGTCCGATATTTGGCCTAAGAGAAGCACCACTAGCTTCAAAAGAAAGGTACTTTGGCTTGGAATGGTTTTGGAAACATCTGTGAAAATATCATTAGGTCACTTGTTCAGAGCGAAGACAAGAGAGAAAGTGGGTAGAGACACGGTCTGGTACATTGCCTTTCATAAATTATGGTCAGACAAATGCCCTCTTCTCTAGGGGTCTGTTAATATAACGGCAGTGTCCTCACTGAACTACATGAGTAGGCCTATTCCGTGCGTGGTTGGAGATTTATAGAGTGGGACATGTGCTAATGATTTCTGCAGTATTAGGTAGCCTAAAAAAACACCGTGTGGATTAGGCATATGCCATAAAAATAAATTTATCTGCAACTGGTCAAGATGAAAATATTTCCCGGCAATAAAGCCTTCAGTAAACTTCTGCGAGTAAAACTTGGAGTTCGGCAGCTTTTCCAAGGCCAAACGTAACCATATTTGCCATCACCACAAGAAGTGGACTGTAGTTCTACACAGTTCTCCACAGTCCCAGGGACAAGGGGGGAACATAGATGGCTTTAGCCTGCCCTGAGAAGACCCCAATACCCCTGCCACACACATGTCCAGACCTTCTGCAGAGAGAAGACAATGAATTGTTTATGATGTAAACATGTTGGCAGTCTAAACTATAACGTTTTATTTATAAATGGTTGGTTATTTAAGATATGCACATTAGTTTTCAGTGGGATTGGTCTATTTATGGCCAACACAAATGCTCATGTTCTCCGCATCAAGTCCAAATGTGCTTAGCCCAGTCACACCATAGCATGTTGCCATTACCTCAGTCAAGCTTTCAGTTTTTGAACAGGGTATGCGATTTGACCCAAGTCCTGTCATAGATCACATTTAAAAGATACTGGGTACAGCCTATCAAGAAAGTCTGATTTGGGCCAGTTTCACCTATGGTGTGAATGTAACCTTAGTAACAAAGCAAAGCACTGTGAAACAATGTCTATGCTAACGAGTGTGCAAAATACCCCCTGGATTTCAGGGGGTCCCTTGTTGGCTGGCTGGTAAGTGACTTGCCATAGCAGCACTGATGCTATGCTATGTTTGGTTTAGCAGTTCTTCTTCAGGAAATGCTTAGTTTGGTAGTTTGTAATGATGTAGTTTGGTAATGTGCTCTTCCACACAATTAATGACACATCTCCTTTTTTATCTTCATTTGAGAAATACGAAACAATTCACTCTTTCCACCAAATTTCTGGGAAATTGGCACATTTTCAGACATTCAGGGGGATCCAAGAGGTATTTCACATCTTGATACTAGTCTATCTCTGTAGTTTGAGTGTGTGTGAGCCGGCTAGGGCAGTGTTCAGGCAGGTGTGGTGGTTGGTGCGGGTTGGGTTTTATGCCCCTGTAGACTGCTAGAGTGAACATACTTTGTATTTTAAACTAGAGATATAATCAAAAGACGGAGAGCCTGGAAAACTGAGACCAGATACATGGTGTGAAGGAATGTGTTTTCTACCCCATTAACAAGGCCAGAGTCACCTTGTCAGTGGTGCTTCCAATGCTCTTTTGCTGAAATATGATGATACAGCATCTGTCCAGGATGTTTCCAGCCTTTCGCCCAATGAGCGCTGGGATAGACTCCAGCAACCCCCAGCGAAGCCATAAGGATAATCGGTGTTAAGGATGAATGAATGAATGAAAAAATGTTAAAATTGCTGTTCAAACAAACCTAACCTCCACACACTGAATCATTAAAGGTAAGATAATTTGCCAATAAACAGTTTTTCATGTCTGGTGCCTATGCACTTTCTCAACTATCCCACTACTGGCTCGTTCACCATGTGTGCCATGTGATGTGCCCATGTGCAGTGCCTGTCAGAAGCACTGGATTTTGGTGCTATGGGTAGGTTGTTGGATATGTGTACATGTGTGGCTTGTGATGGGTTGTGCTGGGTTGTCGAGTGGCACTTTACTCTGGCTTCAAGTGGAGTTGTATGCCAGTGGGGGGTGACCTGCCTGCCTGCCTGCCTGCTTCCTGGCCATTTTGGTGGCACTGGTGGCAATTCTCCTGCTGTGTTCAATATTGCTTGAAGTGCTATGTTTCTTGTCTCGTCTTTCTCTTTGTTGAAGCCACAGCATGATATTCCAACAGAGGAAGCTGTTGTCACACATCCAACAAAAACTCCAGCAGCACTTTGTCTGAACCACTCACACTAGCACAACAGATACTAACACACCACCACGTCAGTGCTGAGAATGATCCACCTCCCACATAATGCCTGCTCGGTAGTGCACCTATATGGTAAGCTGATAAAATGGACAATAAGTCTAGATACAAGGAGGTGGTGTTAATGTTCTAGCTATTTGCATAATGCATTCTGGGTATTGTGAGAACCCTGATGAAACTGATATAAAACCTGCCGAACCGATGCAACAAGTAGCCAGTAAGCACGGCAATAAACTAAAATGCTATTTCTAACATCAAGGAGCAGCATTATGGATTCCTAATCTGATCTGTTATCTGTGCGCCACCATTTCTTTCTTCTCATTCCTTCTCTTTCTCTCTCTCTCATTCTTATTCTCTTTGCACCTGTGTGAGATGGGCAGCTGCTGAGGGGCGGGCCACGGCTCTTGTCAGAACATTCCAGAAGAGAAGTCACCCCATTAATCCCCGAAGGGTAGAATGCCTTGCAAGAACCCCTTTACTCTCTCTCTCTCTCTCTCTCTCTCTCTCTGTATCTCTCCCCTCTTTTCTTCATCTATCCATCCGTCCGTCCTCTGGTCCTTCCCATGCAGAGGAGCCTCTAACGGTCTGTTGCTACACCAAAGGTAGACATTGTGTGAACTAGATTAAGGGGAACCCCCACACCCTCACCCGCCCCCACACACACACACCCTCCTCCCCATTTTTCTAACTCTAACCCTCCAAAAAAAAAGTCTGAAAATTTTAATCCCCACAAAAATTCCCCAATGAAAGCAAATATTGTTCACTCCAGCTCGGAGGGGCTCAGGCCAGAGTGAGGGCTTGGGAGGGGGATAACCTGGAGCAAACTCCAAACTGTGGAAGTGTAGAAAAGGGACGGAGAGATTTGAGTACTAGGTTTGGACATGAACTGACTGAAACTGTCTTGAAGACATTTTTATCTATAGGGTTAAGTTTAACTGATGACTTTGGCTTCGAAGGCACATCGACACGGGGAAGTCATACAGAGCTGGGAGAAAAAGTGAGAGGCCACTCACTAGTCTGAATGGCCATTAAGCCATCAGTGTTTTAGGGTCAGCAAAATATCACAGGTAGTTGTTAGTGTTCCCCTTATTGTTAATAAGGTGTTGCTAAATGGCTTTTATCAATATGACAGTGAAGTCACACAAATTAATTCCAGGAACAGGGTAAATATATATATATATATATAAAGAATAATGCAGAGGTTCATGCAGAGGTTCATGCAGGTTGATCTATTGGCTAAAGCTGAAGATAAATTAAAGCTAGATGTTAAGAAGAAGCACTGAAGATGGTTCGAATGCACAGCATTTTTGTAGTGGATGCCTGGAAAGAGTTACATTGACATTTTGGAATTATGCATTTGGAAGCTTTTTCTATAAACAGTCAAGCCGCTGGAGCGAGATAAATGAAAGATAAATGGCCAACAAACACTTTCCTGCACAAGTTTAAACCTGCATGTCCTGACAGGGCCTGGGCAGAAGATCAAATGATCCATTCAGGATTCCCTTATAAGTATACAACCATGCGTTTAATGAAATGAACTTAGAAAAAGGGTCAGATTGGGGCATGGGTTTGTTTTGAGTTACTTTGATGTGCTCAAGAGAAAAAAACCCCGTAATGCAAAATGATCAACAGAGCTGTAGAAAGATGGGAGGTTGAGGCTGATAAGGAACCCAGAGGAACTGTGTCAGTCAAATTGGAGCCAAACATCCAGCACTAAAGAGCGGTTATGTCTTCACAAGTGTTGTAACTCTTCAGAATCAATATTGATTTGACAAACAATAACCAAAAACCAAACAAACTAACTAACAAATAAATGATAAATAAATAATAAATAAATAAACACTTCAAATAAATCAAATAAATCATTATATTGTTTATTTGACTTTGCCCAACAAAGAGCTTCTGATACTTAGATCAGAGTCTTTCCAGAGGTCAGAATGAAAGAGTAGCCGGCATACAGAGTGCAGTGCAAGTTTGTGATTTGGTAGTAGTCCACTAGATCTTCTTCTGAGAATTCGGTGATAGACTTCTAGCATTATTCACTGGCTTATCTCAGCAACCTTTCCACTGTATTTCCACTTGAGCATCTTCATTTAATCTCCCTTTTAAACTCTAGAACTCTACAGTCCACTGCAGCCCAGATAAGCAAGGGTTCCTCTCAACGTTCCTCCCTCATGTTTTTCATTTTGAATCTTGGTTCCTCTCAGTGTTTTTTTTTTAAATCTTCTATTCTTCTGGGTCTTGGTTCCTCTCAGGGATCTTGCTCATGCTTTTAGGGAGCTCTTCGTTTTGACTCTTGGTTCCACTCATGTTCTTCTCTTCTGAGTCTTTCTCTTGGTGTATCTTCCTCATGTTCTTCATGTTGAGTTACGGTTCCTCCCAGTGGTTCTTTTTCATGTTCTTTTCTCTGGGTCTCGTTTTCTCTCAGTGTATCTTCCTTGTGTTCTTCGTTTTTAATCCTGGTTCCTCTCAATAGATCTTTTTGATGTTTCTGTTCCTCTTGCTGTATCTTCCCTGTGTTCTTTATTCTGAGTCTTGGTTCCTCTCAGGGGATCTTGCTCATGCTATTAGGGGGTTCTTGGCTCTGAAAACATTTTGGAAACTATAATATTCTAAAACAAACAAAGTATACAAACAAGTCGCTGAGTAAATGAAAGAGTGGATTTAAGAGGAGAAATCTTGAAACCAGTAAAATCTCCTCTGTTCTGTTGATGAGTTGACTGGTCTAGAATGGTGTGTATAGGATTATTCAGATACGGATCTTTTTTAAGTGACTATTTAGTATTTTAACAGCAGATGTTGATGGTCTCCATGCTGAACGAATGAATTCCTGTTTAACAATGTTTTATGGGTGGTTTCTTCCTCACCGGACAAAAATGAGTCACCTGTAACTAAAACATATCTAATAATGTGAAATACCTCCACAAGCACGAATAACAGCTGTGACTGGATTTGGCATGGACTGGACAAGGTTCTAGATGTAGGCCACATCAATGTTCAGACACTCTTGCATCAAAGAGTTGGGCGGTTGGGCCAGATTTGGTGGATGCAAATTTAGCTACTTCCTTCACACGATGGTCTTTGGCATGCCCAAATGCAATCACTCCTTTTAGCCAATCATTAACATCTGCTTTGGAGCCATTTTCCACACATGGAACGAGACATTCACTGCACTGTAGCACCTCTTCTCAATCTAAGGATCCCGTCACTCGCACTGTGCAGATATTTATAACCCCATCAACCTCATGCAGCGCCATCTGCAGGAACCTGAAGTTACTACCACCTTAAACACACATGGAGACTAATGTTTTGTTCAGTGAGCTTGTAAGTTGACTTCCTTAAATGACTTTTCAGTAAAATGTTCTCAGCCCACTTCTCTTCAACCTCTTCTTTTTTGACTTTGATGTGTGCAGTGATTAAGTCCCTCTTTCATTCGTATCCGTGCTGTGTGATGTAAAACAGTTAGGTGTGCGTGATCTCACTGTATTTTCCACACACAGTCGCACAGGCTTCAGTGCTGCTCTGTCATGCAAATGTATGCAAGTATCAGCAATTGACTTACAATTGCCCTGCACTGCACTGAAAACGCAAACACATTGAACATGATTTAACCATGTTTAGATTTAAATTAATTCAATGTCAATAGTTAAATGGGTAAAAGTCAAACTGATCTCCAAAAGTTCTTCAATGGTCAGGGCCCCCACAGGACCACCACAGAGCAGATATTATGTGGGTGGTGGATCATTCTCAGCACTGCAGTGACACTGATGTGGTGGTGGTGTGTTAGTGTGTGTTGTGCTGGTGTGAGTGGTTCAGACACAGCAGTGCTGCTGGACACCTCATGGTCACTGCTGGACTGAGAATCATCCACCAACCAGAACTATCTAGCCAACATCCAGAGTCCTGTGGGCAGCGTCTGACCACTGATGAAGGACTAGAGGATGACCAACACTGCACTGTGCAGCAGCAGATGAGCTATCGTCTCTGACTGTACATCTACAAGGTCGACCAGCAAGGTAGGAGTGTCTAATAGAGTGGACAGTGAGTGGACATGGTGTTTAATCACTCCAGCAGCACTGCTGTGTCTGATCCACTCACAACACACACCAACACACCACCACCATGTCAGTGTCACTGCAGTGCTGAGAATGATCCACCAATACCTGCTCTGTGGTGGTCCTGTGGGGGTCCTGACCACTGAAGAACAGGGTGAAAGGGGGTAGATGTGCAGTATATTGTCACTGTCCAAAGAAAAACATGTATCTTCATTTTTTTGTCGATTTCTACTTTTATGCATCATTTGAACACAGCAGCTGCTGTTTACACTGTGTGATGAATGATGAATGGACCAACAGAAATGGCCCAAAACTGCTTGGAAAGGCGTCTGGTTCCATTGACTTACATTAAATTAAATTAGGTTTTTGCCCTCTCCTGTAAAGTTACCATTTTGGTGAGCGTGGACACATACAAACACTCTGAGTGCACTACTGACATAAACAGGACTGCAAGAGCTACAGCCAGTGTTTTCTCAGTATAAGACATTCAGACGTCTTCATGCAGAACAAACAAGGCAGTAAGACGTAAGCGTGTCAGGTGGCTTTAGATTTCATAGCAAAGTATAAGAGCTTGAGAAAAGACTTAAAATCCTGAGTCTGACTCTGAAGCCATGAGCTAGCAACCCTGGAAACTCAACCAGCCTAAAGTGCCTGAGGCCAGCGTGTAACCCCAAACACCACAGGCAGTAAACCGACAGGTAAATGTCCAGCATGAAGACACACATAAGCATGTACACACACACACACACGTGCTGTCCTCCTCTGGGCAGTGTGGGTAATGAGTGTGTTTGCTTATCCATTAGGCCTCTCTTCAGATGTTAAAAAGCAACACAAGCCACATTCTCCCTGAGGAGGAGCTTTCACTGCCTTTAAACCATAAACAGCCAGAGAGAGAGAGAGAGAGAGAGAGAGAGAGACAGTGAAAAAGATAGAGAGCACAGAGAGAGAGAGAGAGAGAGAGACAGCACACATAGAGAGAGAGAATAGTGAGAGAGAGCACACAGAGAGACAGAGAGAGAGAGAAAAGGAAATAGAGAAAGAGAGAGACAACACAAAGAGAGAGAGATATGGAGAGAAAGAGCAAATACAGAGAATGCTAGACAGTGAGTGAGAGAAAGTGAGGTAGAGAGAAGACAAGGGAGAGAAAGAGAGAGAAATAACAAATAGACAGAGAGAGTGACAGACAGTGAAAGGTGAGAGAAACAGAGAAAGAGCAGAAAGAGAGAAGGAGAGGGTAGAAAAAAGAAAAAGCAGTGAGAGAGAACAAAGATGGACAGAAAGTGAGAGATAAAGAAAGCAAGTAGACAGCAAGAGTGAGACAGAGAGAGAGAAAGATAGAAAAAGAGGTAGCAGAGAGAGAGAAGGAGAGCATGAAAAGAAATAACAGAGAGAAAGACAAAGAGAGACAGAGAGAGACAAAGAAAGATAGAGCAAGTAGACAGCAGAGTGATGGACAGATAGACAGACAGAGATACAAAGAGAGAGAGAGCGAGAGAGGAGAGAGAGGGAGAGAGAAAGAGAGACACAGGATGTCTGATTGTGGCTTCAGTGTAAGGTGGCAGGATGAAAGAGACCTGCATAACTGAGGGCAGAGAACTCTGGGAACCAAGGCTGGAGTCATGGGCAGCTTCTGCTTGGAGATCAACCTTTGAGATGGACCAGTGGTAGAACCGATAGACTGGACTGAGGAACAGAGAGGAGATGAAATGGTAGTGGAGTGGGAGATGGGAATTTTTAGTATGTTATATTGGAAGGAGGAGAAGTTGAAGGAATGGTCCTCCTTCCAAACTTCAGCTATTGTAGTAGTGGTAAAGAAAGTCATGTTGGACACAACATCCTGTCAGAACTGCCTCTGCTCCACCAACAGCTAATAAAGGTTCAAAGCCCTCCACTGTATAGTGATCAAGACTCACGTCTCATGGCACACAGAGAGAGGAAGAGACAAAAAGGCAGACTTACAGACAAAAATAGAGAGAAAACAAAAAGGCGGCTGATCTATATGCCATATGAAGAAGTGGGAAAGACGAACTTGTGCCACCAAATTAGTACAGAAACTTTATATTTGATTAAACACACATATGTAAGCCCAACCAGCTTTAAAAAATACCCCCTTGTGTGTTTAAGGTGGTAGTAGCTTCAGGCTCCTGCAGATGGCGCTGCACGAGGATGGTGAGGCTATAAATCCCTGCGGGGTGACGGGATTCATAGATTGAGAAGAGGTGCTACAGTGCAGTGAATGTCTCGTTCCATGTGTGGAAAATGGCTCCAAAGCAGATGTTAGTGATTGGCTAAAAGGAGTGACTGTATTTGGGTGTGCCAAAGACCATAGTGTGAAGGAAGTAGCTGAATCTGCAGGCGTATGGAAGCGTACGGTCATACGGGTCTATCAGCAGTGGCAAAAATCCCAGTCTACAGGGAATTCTCCTCAGAATTGTACCAGGGAAGGTATCTGCCAAATCTGGCCCAACTGTGCAATTCTTTAATGCAAGAGTGTGTGAACATTGACGTGGCCTACATCCAGAAACTTGTCCAGTACACGCCAAATCCAATCACAGCTGTTATTCAGGCTTGTGGAGGTGTTACACGCTATTGGGTACATTTCAGTCACGGGTGAGCTTATATGAACACACAGTATTGTCCTTGTACAGTAAAGTCCCACAGAAGCTCCATTTGTAATCTTAAAAAACAAAACACGACGGGCTGTGACAAGTTTTCGGTGCCATTTTGTCAAACGCAGAGTGAGTGAGTGTAAAAATGACAGGGGGAAAATAGAGTGTGGAAAAGTGTTGCTCTCATTATTAAAGCTAACATTTACAGAGCAAACACACAGCGTGTTCGTCCACAAGCCTTGCCTTGTGAGCTCTGTTTCGTTTTGTTTAGCATTGCTCTGACACTTAGAGCGCTTTACAGGGACAATATTTAGACTGCGGTAGTGATACGAAATGTGGCCGCCGAATGTGTCAGACTGAGAAGGGCAGCTTGTGGGAGACAACTTCTGAAAGCCCAGGTCATCCATATTAGAGGTCAGAACCAGATGATGGGATGGATAAGGCATTTAGCCTCGTACTCTGTTACAAAAACCATAACTGTCTAATTGTAATGTTATCATAATTACTGTATAAGTGTGTCTTTATGTTACCAACATGTTGAGGATTTGAAATGT
>CM067478.1:34883619-34900301 GCA_034552555.1 Semaprochilodus insignis
TCTGACTATTACAGCCTGGCTAAAAGGACAGAACCAGAAGGTAACACAGACTTGGGAGCACCCTGAAACACTGGCATCCATCCGCTCCACCGTCAACTGAGTGATCGGGTGCAGCGACGGGACGACAGCACCTGCATCTCAGTTTACCATAAAACCCTCTGCCCATGAACCCCTGGATCTGTGGCCTTTATTTAAGGGGGATATTAATGGCCAAAAGCTAAGCTAAACAAGTAAGTTTCAATGCAAAAATCAGAGAAATTTCCGAAGGATTTACTTACTTTTTATCGCAACTGTACATACCGTTGAATTTTCCTTCAAATGACATTTCAGTACATCTTCTGGTGCTTATGTTTGCATCTTTGTTATGACACCGGTCAGAGCCAATTTTAGCCCACTATACTCTCATCTATTTCATGAATTTTAGTCCAGCATGCTGGCCCCGAGCTGTAAGAAGCTGATGCTGTCAGCACCTTTTGCGTCCCCTCTTTTACACCTTCTGCATCTTTGAAAGGTGCCAATGCAGGGTTTAAATCTGTGCTATACATTTTTCTGGTCAGTCAGTGGGCCCCAATACCTGTGTGGACCCCTAGGGTACAGTGCAGCCGAGGGCAGTCTAGGCATTAACCGTTGGCTAAAATTGGTTCTAATAAAGTTTTAAAGGAAATGTTTTAATCAGATTTTCAAAGAACATTAAAAAGTTTATCCTATAAGGTTGAACATTAACTAACATTCGGTAAATGTTTTATGGATGTTACTGACCTGAGACTGCAGAATCATCATTAGACAACATTCTCCTACCTTTAGAAAGAACATTCTGGGAACGTTAATAGAACATTGCATTGCATATGTCTTTTTTAGAACAAATCATTTCTAGCTGGGAATCTACTCCTGACTTGCTGTCTAGGTGGTCTTAGACTAAGACCAAGTATAGACTAAGTCTTGTATTACAATTTGAACTAGTCAGTTATATGCCTTGAGTCACCAGGGTGAGCAAGGTCTACAGTTTTCCTTTCTCTTTTTTTAGGGCCCTGATGTAATTCTTACACTGTGGCCCATCATTAAAAAAGCTCTACCCCCATGTGAGATAACTTCCGTTTAGCACAAGACTGTATTCAAGATGACATGATACTACCCTAGATTCCAGGTCCTCCGGCATAGTATGTAGAGCATAGTGTAAGAACATACGGATATATACAATAAAGCAAAAGAAAACGGCATCGGTACCATCAATTACCTTCACTTTCCCATCACGCCGTCTTTAATAGGACATTCGGCACCTGTGCCTGAATTTGGTGAGGCTGCAGAAGTTACCTGACGTCTTGCACAACATCCCACAGAGGAGAGTTTACACAGTCCAGATGAATCTAGAGATACACAGCCCTAGCTTATCGTGCACACAGGCCTGATGGCACTGAATCAACATAGTGCAATGAATGAAATCTCCGGTGAATGAGACCTCACAAGAATTCCCTCAAGGGAACAGGGGCCCAACCCTAGAAGATCCGAGATCATAGGGGAGATCTTATCAATGTTCACATAAGATACTGTGTTCATTACGTGGAATGCCATAGACTGGCCTTTCAGATGTGAAGCACCTCGTGAAGCTGGCTTGTAAAGGCTGATTTATACTACTGTGAAGACGCATGGCAACATGTTTAAATAGATGCACATAGAAACAAAAGCTACACACTCACCTACCAATTGGAACTACTCATCTACACAATCCAAACTAATCTCACGTCCAGCAAAGGCTGACTGGCTAAGCAGGGAAGTCTGGGAAGTCCAGCAGCACTGAGGTTGGGACGCAACCTGAAATGACAACATTGTGACAGACATTTGTGAACGCCTACACACGGTCTCAACATATATTTGCAGATCTGCAGACGCAGGAACATAATTCAACCCCTTACACATTAACAGATACACACACACACACTCATGTTTAGCCGGCTGAAGATATTCCATAAGGCGGCACTATTAGAATTATCAGACAACTTTTGCGTGCACACTTAAAAGAGAGGAAACTGGCATGAACCCACACCAGCAGGATCTCATAGACTTCTGTGTGTTTGCAACCAGAAACTGTATTTGAAAAGGGACAAAACTAAACACACCCTACCTAAGAAGGCTAATACAGGAGATATCTGATGCTGTAAGACATTTACTGGAAAATGTTAACACCATCAGAGTAGCAGTACTTCAGCTAGATTGTGGAAATGACTACAGGCTAAAAAACACCGGGGTGATATGTCAAGTCAAGTCAAGTCAAGGTTTATTTATACAGCGCTCCTTACAACAGACATTGTCACAAAGCAGCTTTACAGAGAATCCGGATCCAAGCCCCCAGTGAGCAAGCCAAGGGTGACAGTGGCAAATAAAAAACCTCGAGAGGAACCAAGATTTAAAAGGGGAACCCATCCTCCTCTGGTCCACACCGGAGAGCAAGACAAACACAAAGGCAATATTTAAAGAAGAATCAGAATTTACAGTTATATGCAATATTGAATACAGAATAACTGATAACTGTTGGAGTAACAATGAGACACAGACCTAAAAGTCTAAATGAGACTCGCCGTCACCGTTATCAGTGAAACCAGTGACCACTGTAAGGAGATTATCACAGTAAAAACCTTGAACAACAGTAACTGCTGCTAAAAGCCTACAGTAATGACCTATTAGTAAGAATATGGGAAGAGTTCAGTGTTTTGTGAGGCAGAAAAAAATCACTGTCTTTATACGTGAAGTTATGTGTATGGATCTTTCATTTTTCAGCTGTTTTAGAGTTTCCTTTTAATTATTGATTGTTCCATTTATTTAGAAACGAGCACTGAATAATGTACAATGTCAGATTTAGAAAACTGTCGTACAGCAACAAAACAAGAGCGCAACTGAGCTTCAGGGCATGAAAACAACCGCTAGTGCACAACTGCTTATATATTATATATGCCTCAGTTGGCACACATATAAGTAGAATTTACATTAACCGTGCTGCGTTCACATGTTCGCGTTGAAAGAAGTCATTCCGCACCTCATAGTGGTACGCAGCCAGCGGCGTCATGAAGCCACACAAATGGCGGCAACTTTTACCGGCAGAAGTGCTTGATTATCAGAGGATAGCTCGATTAAAAACAATCAGATATCCAGTTTGCCATCGATCAACTACCGGAAACGTGAAAACAGCATAACTAATATATATGTTTTAATAAAAGGACAGGATTCAGTTTGCTGTCTCTATGAGGCATAGGCAGAGCGTGTGGCTGAATGACATGCGTACTGCCCCCTCCCCCTGCTGGCCAAAAGTTATATATGCTTATAGTATTAAAATCACATGATTGAAAAGATCCAAAACTAAAATGAAACAAAATGTCATAACCTTTTGTTAGATGCTAGATGTGATTGCATACTCTGATTTGACACGCGCTGCTTGAGAGATAACATCGTATTATACGCCTGGTGGTCCAGCGATGCTGTTTCCAGCAGATTTTGGGTAATGAAGATTAATTGTGCATATTGTTAATAAAACTGACAGAGAAGACAAATCCATGAACCCTTCCGAAAGGCCAGACATAAACCAGAGACCAAGACTGCAAGACTTCTTTCGAGTTGGATGTGTACGCGGTTGTTTCTGTGAGTTAGAGTATACGTTAGAGGCCAGTGTTTCCTCTTTTGAAAAGTCATTATTAATCCAAACAATAGAGGGCATATGTTTTGTGAGCTCACAGAGAGTAAGTTATGACTCAGTTAGCGACCCCTCATAGCCCTCTGTTTTGTGGACAGCTGCACCAAGCCCACCGCTAAGCATGCTCTACAGTCAGGCTCTAAAGCTCAGCTTTCAGCTTTTAGGGCATTAGGACATTTGGCAGCACTTCACTGAAGGTTGCTGTACATACTGTAAGACTATAAGGGCATCTACATGAGCTTTTTTTAGTGAATGATGCCTATGAGTCAACATTATACACATTTATGTAGGGTTAATGTCAGCTGTCATGACATGCTTACGTAGGTGCCGTGTAGCCTTATGAATAGTCCCTACAGTAAAGTCTTACTGGAAATTTAGATTAGCAGTGTTAACTGTTTGGTTTGGCTTTTCTGCATTACAAGTCCTTTTAGTTTAATTTGCATTGAACTGGTCATGTGATACTGTTGTACTGTTTTATGATTGGTCACATTTCTATGGAAGACCGTTTCCGCCACTTCAAGAAAAAAAAAAGGCCATACAGTATCTCATAATTATGACTTACCATCTTATAATTATGACTTACCATCTCATAATTATGACTTACTATCTCATAATTATTACTTCCTTTCTCATAATTATGACTTACTATCTCATTATTATGACTTACTTTCTCATAATTATTACTTCCTTTCTCATAATTATGACTTACTATCTCATAATTATCACTTACTATCTCATAATTATCACTTACTATATGGTCTATAAGTTGCGAAAATGGGCTTCCATACATTTCTGACTTTAGAGCTTAAGAATTTTATTTAAGACCAAAATTTAAAACTAATGGAGCCATACAAACGTCACTTCCTGTGCTGATAGATGTTGGATTTAGTAAGTTCCATTGCAGTTCTATATGTTACTCAGTACTTAAGTAGTTTTTTGACCAAATAGTTTTCTACTTTTACTCAAGTAGTTTGAAGTTATTTGAAGGTGCTTTTACTTTTACTTGTGTCATTTTTGTGCCCAGGTATCAATACTATTACTTGAGTATTGATTTAGGCTACTGTACCCATATTTTCCTAAATCAAGTTCATAGGGTAAAACATTTTTACTATACTCACCGGACAAAAAATGAAACGCCTCTAATAGTGTGTAATACCTGCATGAGCACCAATAACAGCTGTGATTTGATTTGGCATGGACTGGACAAGTTTCTGGATTTAGGCCACATCAATGTTCAGCCACTCTGGCATCAAAAAATTGCCCAGATTTGGTGGATGCCTTCCGTGGCCCAACTCTGAGGAGAATTTCCTGTAGACTGGGATTTTAGCCACTGCTGGTAAACCCGTATGACCGTACGCTTCCATACACCTGCAGTTTCAGCTACTTCCTTCACACTATGGTCTTTGGCACGCCCAAATGCAGTCACTCCTTTTAGCCAATCATTATCATCTGCTTTGGAGCCATTTTCCACACATGGAACGAGACAATCACTGCACTGTACCACCTCTTCTCAATCTATGAATCCCATCACTCACACCCCCCAGGTATTTATAGCCCCATCATCCTCGTGTAGCACCATCTGCAGGAGTCTAAAGTTCTTACCACTTTAAACACACAAGGTGACTAATTGTCTGTCCCAGGAGGTTTTTATTAATAATTATAATAGTTTAATTAAATTAAATACAGTTTTGGATTTGAGGTTTGTATAAAATGTAAAAAACGACCAAAACTCTGCTTTTTAATGCAATGTGTCAATAGCACATACGGGTCGGTTGATTTTCACTCCTTAGAGGCCGTGTGGGCAGCAGAGGGGTGTCCACAGTCTACTGAGGGTTCAGGGTTGTGTGCTTGGCTCTGTGCACAGTAGCCTTTACTGTCCTGGGGCAACGGGGCCTTCTTGCTCTGCGTCACATCTGGAGCAGCTGAAAAGAGAAGCATTATGGGACCGTTCTTGCCATCACTCGTCCATAGTTCACAGCCTTCTCTTTCTCCCTCCCTCCCTCCCACTCTCTCTCTTTCCCTCACTTCTACTTTCTTTTACCTCCTTCACGAGAAATGTTGTCCTCTCCTTTCCCCCCGTCCTGATCGGCTCTTGGCCTGTGGTGAGTAAGTACTCAGCACCTAATCACGTCTGGCCGCAAGCCTTTGCTATCAACCACTCGATTAAATTCTCCTCTGTGGCCAAATGAATTTCATGCTTCTGGCTGCGGGTCAATCAAACAGAGTGTAGAATTTCTGTTTGGGAATAGGCAGCAAACATTTAAACTGTTGTAAAATGATAATTATACAGCAAGCCGGCATACAGATTAATGCAGTTTTATTCACTTTAGCCTAGCAATATATTATATATGAGAGCAGCATTCATGGAGTTCACCAGTCTTGGACGAAATACACAAACTCAGTAGAGATCCCCAAGGTAAAATATCCCTCAAGTATCAGTAGAAGTTCCTCCCTTTAGACCTCCACTGGAGTAAAAGTACTAAAGTATCTACCTTCAAATGTACTTAAGTATGGAGAGTAACAGTAGCATGATTTATTATGGCTCTAATGTCCTATTATCATTTCTGGAACAAGACTCTTAATCAGCTCATTCTAGGTAAAGAGACTCTAGTGTCACTCTCGGTCCACCAGTCTTTTACAGTAGGTCATTAATTAGTCTGACACTGATTGTCTGACTCTCTGATTGGCTGACACTGACAGTCTATTCAAATGATCATAAGCACAGCGTGTAAGTATGATGTCAAAATTCTGGATGACCCTTCACTGTTTGGAAATAGGCAACAGCCACAATTGTGGGCAGTCAGCGAGCAGTGATGCCCTCCATGAGTCATCTTGTTAGTGCCAGCACCATTGGCAGATGGCTGCACGATGCAGGACTACATGCACGCAGACCGTTACAACAACTGCCCTTAACACCACGTCAACGTCACCAAAGACAGCAATAGTGTCAGGCCAGACTGTCATGGAGTGACTCAGAATGTCAGCGGGTCATCTTCAGCGACGAGTCCTGCGTTTGTCTTGGTGGAGACGACCAACAAATCTGTGTGTGGAGGCACCGTGGTCAGCGCCATCACCAAACCTATCCCCGAATGATCATGTGTGGGATGCCATTGGACTTGCTAGCAACACTCCACCCCTACCGCAAAATGAGGCGGAGCTTCTAAAGGAGCACTAAAGGTGTATTTGGTTTGCTGTTGAGTTGAAATACCAACAATTGTTCTCCAGAATCATATACTTCACCTTTAAGCCTATTAGGATTACACTGCTATCAGGGTCCCAACAGCTGTCTGTGCTGCTTATTAGGTAGAGCAGACACTCATCAACATTAATTTTCAAAGTGAAAATAAGTTAATGCATCCTCTACTAAGACACCTGAACATATTCTAGTATAATATATTAGGAAAAAATTAAATATCAGATTTTAAAAGTGCCATTACTTTTTGTTTGCAATTTACCAAATACACAGTGCTTTAAAATGTATTGACGTATGTATTCTCTGTAGAGGCTGTGTTAACTTCACTTAGAATATCGTATCGTCTTTTGCAGATGACTGTAGGTGTGTATATGTGTATGTATCTTCACAACCTTACGTCCTAATTTGAACTATGATGTTGGCTTTGCTCGCTAGCAACACGAAAACAGTTCAAACCAGCGACACTTTAAAAGATCTGGACAAAACTGGTGAAGTCCAGCAGCACACTCTAAGACATGCAGTCGCTCTGTTCTTGGTTTTAATCAGTTTTTTCAAATGTATGTAAGTCAGTGAAACTGAGTCAGCTGTGTTGTTTTAATGAAATGAAGAGAATGGACATCTTTCCCATTGGCCCTTTGCATCATCTATTTGCATATTGTTTTACTTCTTTCACTCACTGTCTTTGTGTTGCCTTTTCCCTAGCCTGCCTTCTTATATAACGTGTGTACATCCTTATATTCCACAGTTAAATGCCTAGCCGCTGTTGGCTGTAAGTGTTAAAATGCACCCTACTGCTGAGTGTAATTCTATGGCAGCTCAGTAGTAAGTAAGCAGTTAAGTTTTGTAGATCTAACCTGAACCTATCTTTCTCTACTGTAATTAGTAACCACATTAAGCTGAATATGAGTAATACATAAAACGATTAGTCCAGTTTTTAAAACTCATCTGTGATTTATTACTCAAAAGAGCATCTTAAAAACTACTTAACACAGCTGCATGGAACCTCTCAGCATAACAAATTTAATTAAATCCAACATTTCATTTTTTAGGCAATGCATGAAAATAACTCATCCAGTTAATTAGAACTTACTCAGATCACTGTAGTGTGACTTACTTGAATTCGTTAAGGATGTTCTACTCAATTGGGTATCTTAAAAGCCAGTTAACACAGTTGTGTGGAACTAGTTGACATGACATTTTTAAGTAAACCCAACATTTCATTTTTGGGTAATATATAAAATAACCAGGTCTGTTAATTAGCACTTACTCAAATCACTTTAGTGTGACTTTGTTAAGTATGTTTTACTCAATCGATTATTTAAAAAGCTCAACAAGTCCAACATTTCATTTTTTGGAGTGTAGGGCTGAAATACAAAACTCATTCAGTTTCTCAGAAATACTGTCTTTTGTGGTAATTTGTTTTTGTGAATTAACAGCAGTGTATTATAGAAATATATGGTTGATTTATATGCATTACATTTTATAAAGGGTATTGACCATTAAATGTGACTGTACTTGGGCTGTTTTATAGTGGATTTAAACGTCTTGTAATTAAATTATCTAGCATCCATTCATTCATATCCCAGTGCTGATTAGGCGGAAGGCAAGAAACACACAGACATACACATTCACTTACACACACACATTTTGAACAGTAAACTGGACTGGTCAGACAACACACACACTCTGTATAAGAAAGACCAGTGCAGACTCCATCTGCTGAGGAGGCTCCGGTCATTCGGGATACAGGGTCCACTCCTCCACACTTTTTTTGAGCTCTGTTCTCCCTACTCCTTTTAGGCTCTACAACCGGCACCTCCCCAAGCAGAAAACCAGACACTCACTACTGTAGTACACTATAGGGACCCATTCTATCTAGATATTCTATGTGACTCAATTATTGTGCAATATTTGCTGCTGCACCTCATCATCTGTATATCACCTGGATACATCCTGTACTGACTGCCACGTCACTTAATTCTTGCACTCTGACTCTCTGTACCATCAGTATTTAGGTGATTGCCAAGATTGTCAGTATTTGTGTAGCTGGTGTAAGAGATCATAACTGCCATGTCTCCAGAATATCTGTGCAATAACTGTGCAATACATATCTGTGCAATAACATGTAAATTTGTATAGTTTCTTATTGTATTTTTTACCTAACAATATAGATGTTATTTATTTTCTGTAATTTCTTATTTTGTAAATTGCACTTTAGTCTACCTCTTGTTCTGTATCTGTTCTGCTGCTATTCTGCTGTAACTATGCAAATTTCCCCATGTGGGATAATAAAAGGCTGTCTTAACTTATCACACATAGGGGGCAGTTTAGCATCTCCAGTTCACCTGAATATCTTTGGACTGTGGGAGGAAACTGAAGCATCCAGAGGAGACCCACATGGATACGGGGAGAACAGGCAAACTCCACACAGAAAAGACCCCAGACCGGGAATTGCAGGACCTTCTTGCTGTAGGGGACTACCTACTGCACCACAATACTGTCCCTGTTAAATTATTTATGAATTAAAAAATGATAAAATATAAATAAATACATACATACATACATACGTAGTTTGAAATTAATTTGACAAAATTAATTTATATCCCAGCCACCAGGGAACATTCCCAGAACTTATAACCCTACAAGTTCTAATACAGTTTTAAAGAGAATGTTTTAGTCTAATGTTCAAAGAATGTTTTAAAGATGTTTATAATGTTCAGATAATGTTCCCATATGGTTATATGTTAACTAAAACGTCTTAACTGAACATTCAGAGGATGTTTGGAGGACGTTGTCAGGGCCACAGATTATGTTGCATGATAACTAAAGAAAAACATTCTCAGCGCAACATTCGGGAAATGTTTTATGGATGTTACTGGTACCTGAGATGGCAGAACGTTCTCTAAAACTTCCTGAAAACATTGATGGAACACTGCACTGCATATTCACTGAATGATTTCAGAAGAAATCATTTCTAACCGGGATTGTACAGTCTTTCATTATGTTGATATGATTTTTGACGGCATTCCTTAAAACTTCTCACAGTAGTTCAAACAATACATTTCCCAGTTTACATGTGACACCATGAAGAGGTATAATTTCTATGGTTGGGTTTGGTGTGAAGTGGTTCACTGTCAAGAAGCTTACAGACTGGGAACCTACACGCATCATGTGAGTCTAAGAATTAAACCCTTCAGATGTGGCTCTGATCACCACCACTGTGAACGGTTGAGTTGGGTGGATTAAATGGATGTCTTCATCGGCCAACTTTAATATCAGCTGAAGGGCAATAATGGGATACGTTCCACTCAGTTCCACAGTGAAATGATACATATAGAGATGTTCTTGAGACCACTTGAACCTGGGGGTCTCGGAGGGGACATGACCAGAATTCCCTGTGGTTACTTTGAGTGTGTGTGTGTGGTGTGAGGGCAATGAGAAGAGGCAGAGCGCCACTCAGTAGGTTCTGCTCAGTCTCCAGCTGTGTTTGCACTGTCAGCTCAATGTGGAGCTGCTCCACTGATCTGCACTCATCCACACGGGGGGTTAATTGGTGGGGCACGGCCTGTGTGTGTGTGGGTGTGTGTAGGGGGGGAGAGAGAGTGTGTGCAAGCTAGTTTGTGGCATGGTGGTGAGAAATGACTTGTATAAATGATTCTTCTTCTTCTTTTTCTTCTTTTTCATCTTCTTCCTCTTCTATTCTTCTTCTTATTCTGTTCTTTCTATTCTATTTTTTCCTTCATCTATTGTCTTTGTCCTTTTCTTCTATTTTTCTTCTTCTTCTTCTTCTACTTCTTCTTCTTCTACTTCTTGGCACTTTGGTCTGTTCAGAGTTAGCAACACCCTAGCAACCACTGGTTAGCAATATTGTGGCAGCCATCTAAAATATTATTTTTTTTCTATACTGTACTTCTTTCTAATCGGATGTGCTGATGGGTTTACTGTTGACTATTTCTTTTTCTTTTATTTTTAATGAATGAAAAAATTGTTTTGCATATATATATATATAATGCACACATTAAAAATAATTATTAATTTGTAATCTGTTTTAGTGTTTTAAAGTGAGTTGGGGAGAGTGAATTGAGGAGAGTGAATTGAGGAGAGTGAGTTGAGGAGAGTGAATTGAGGAGGGTGAGTTGAGGAGAATGAATTGAGGAGAGTGAGTTGAGGAGAGTGAATTGAGGAGAGTGAATTGAGGACAGTGAGTTGAGGAGAGTGAATTGAGGAGAGTGAAATTAGGAGAGTGAATTGAGGAGAGAGAGTTGAAGAGAGTGAAATGAGGAGAGTGAGTTGAGGAGAGTGAATTGAGGAGAGTGAGTTGAGGAGAGTGAGTTGAATAGAGTGAATTGAGGAGGGTGAGTTGAGGAGAGTGAGTTGAGGAGAGTGAATTGAGGAGGGTGAGTTGAGGAGAGTGCGTTGAGGGGAGTGAGTTGAATAGAGTTAATTGAGGAGGGTGAGTTGAGGAGAGTGAATTGAGGAGAGTGAGTTGAGGAGAGTGAGTTGAGGAGAGTGAATTGAGGAGAGTGAAATGAGGAGAGTGAATTGAGGACAGTGATTTGAGGAGAGTGAGTTGAAGAGAGTGAAATGAGGAGAGTGAGTTGAGAGTGATTAAGGGGACTAACAAAGTGAATGGCTTTTCAATACAGGGGCATATATGGCTGACATTGTACTGTATGAATAATGACTTCAGTGAAAGGATCAATTTAGTGGCAATATCAGCTGAATGTAAAACGCTAAAGGCTAAAGACATTAAATCATTCGTCGGGTTTGTGGATCCATCCATGCAGAAATGTTTGAAAACATCTCGTGAAGCCGTGTCATTTCAATCTACTGATTCACAGAAACACCAGTGAAAGTGCTGGAGAACACCCAACAGTACAAGTGTGCTTTCAGGGCACGGTTTTGGATGACGGCTGTACTGGAATGTCCATATAACTGGTCGTTCTGTCCCTGTTTGACAGATGACACTCTGTCATGGATCGCTGCTTTTCAAAGCTGCCCTGGAGCATCTTGTCTATGTGTAGACGTATGTGTGCTTGTGTGCGTGCATGCAGGTGCTCCCGCCCCCAGCTAGGAAACTTCAGGTGCTTCACCAAACGAATAATAAAAACATCCACACCTGGCCAGGGCCTGCAGCACACTGGGAAGCGACGGGAGAGAAAATACGCTAACCAGACAGGGAACCAAAGCCACAGCCGCAAGAAACGCAACTTCAAACCTCAGCTGGAAACGCCTTTAAAGGTTTAGATGACAGAATCTTCTGATCCACTGAAAAAAAAGGCTACTCAAGGGAGGCGGCTATTAAGCTGCACTTGCATATCCTACTTTTTTGCATGATTTCATGTACCAAACATGACCACAGTTCATTTCCTGTTCACAGTTCAACCCCCCCCCCCATAGAATGGAACTCTATAGTTGATCAATTAATAGAACGTTTTCATTTTTTGTCATAAACAAAACATAAATATGGCAGCTAGCAAGATAGATGCTCATCGCCTTCAACACCAAATCAAATACTGCATGATGCTGTATTTATTTCAGGTATGATTTTGTACGTATACTCGGTTCTAGACAGTTCCTCTCATGAAAGGCAAAAAAGGAAATAATAGATATTTATTTACATAAACATATATACATACATATATACATATATACATAAACAAATTTGGAAATAAGGTTTAACGTCCAGTAATCTGAACATGTGAATGTGTAGTAAATTGTGCATTGGTTGACACAATAGACTACCGTATTACAAAATTGCAGTTTTGCACTTAAGATCTGCAATTTGTAAGATTATCAACAGAATGTGGAGAAATAAGTTTTTACAGTATCTAAGACGTCTATGTGTCGTATTGCAGAGATCTCTATTTAAGTTAGCATGTTAAACCAGCTAGCCCCTGCCTGTCCTGTCTGTAATACCACTTTGTACCTGAAGAGGCGATGGTGACTCACTGTAGCCTCTAGTCCAACATGTAAGGCTGAAGAAGTAGACCTGCTGCCCCAGTGAAGTATTCTAACTTGTGGTCCATCATGTTGAAGGTTCTGCTCCTGGTTAGATCATTTATTGACAGTTAGCCAAAGAAAGGAAGAGTGAACTCTGTCTCTCCTCGCAAGAAACCACATTTGGCAGCAAACAAAAGTAGTGACAAACGTAGAATTTAAACAAGAGATTTTGCTTCTACTGGAGACGCTCCTGGACAGTGAAGGGATGAAGTTTGATGCTGAACTTGATGCTGCATTTCTTCTAGACGGGTAAGGAGTGAAGAGGAAGGAGGAGAGACTGTGCCTGTCCTTGTTTCTTATGATAGCACCATAACTCATTACCCTCTGTTTTTTGGAGTATGAATTTGACAGGTTGCATCATCTTAGATAGAATCTTATGTGTATTCAGTGACAGCAAGTTTGCTATGACTTTTGGGGTACTACAGATGATTTTAGTGGTTTCAGTGGAAATTACTGTCCAGTGTACTGGATGTTGTAAGTAAGCTGTGCATTAAATCTACAAGATTTAGAAAAATTAGAATATTTATTGTTGTCAAGAAATGAGATCCAAATGGGAAAAAAACTTTAATTAAAATGTATGTGTTATGTTATATAGTTTATTTAATACTTTCCTACTTTTTCAGTCAATGTCAATCAATCAAATAATTTCTTTATTTCGGATATGGTGAAGCAAATTAGTGTATATGATTTTTGTTCAAAAGCACTTTGTTTATTATTCTGAAATCTTTCTGAATGTTTAAGAAGCCTGTTTTAGAAGTTTCAGATGGTTCCGGGTGTAATTGTAGTTTTAGTGCAGATGGACATACAGACAACAGCTCATTGTTAGCTTTGTGTCTTGTTAAGTTGGCAATTATAAATATAATCATTTTCCCAAAACTCTGGACTCTAAATATTATGTTTCCCAGTAAACAAACAAACAAACAAACAAACAAATAAATGAATAATTTATAAGCCATACAAGCTCTCAAGCTTGTAGCAGAGAGCACATTACCTAACAAAACATTAACGGTTTTAAAGTGTTAGTCTCGAGACCGAAAAGGAAATATGGACGTAGTTTACATCTCGAATGTTGGAAAAGACGTGCCCCCATCTTGATAAACGCTCAGGCTGTAAATAGTGTGCCTCTTGTGCGTTCATGACAAAAGAGAAAAGACGGCAACGTTTGTTTTTCAATCTCCACGGAGTACATCTCTCTTAATCCCTCCTTCTTTTCTTTCCTTCTCTGTGCTGCTCTTTCATAGGCCTCGTGTTTACAGGGAGAATTCAATAGAGAGAAAGTGTGTGCGTGTATGGCAGGTATGTACCTGGACCACACATCTTTCCCCTCAGGCCGTGATCAGAGTGTAAACTGTTTGCAGAGATGGATGACACCAGAATTTCGCTTCTTTTCTCCCTGCCGTCGTAAAAGCGGTCAGTTGCAGCGGGGGTGGCATTGTTTGGGCAGGCAGACAAATCGTCAGCCAGTCAAAAGTATGCCTTTGTTTAAAACTCCCGTGTTTCGCTCAGTAAATATTTTGCTGTCCTCCTGGTTACGTCTCCACGTCGGTTTCGTCTGATTCTGCTCCGCTGCACTCGAGCCTGACTCTGTCTGAGAAAGCCGTAAATTCTGAACTATTTTATGGAAGTCAACTGTAGCCCGTCCAGATATTTGATTCTCGGCTGAAATGGATCAGTGACTTCTTCTGGTGAACTAAGGTGGTTTCTTAGTAGCTGTGAGTCAGCGGCAGAATCTAAAACACTGTAAGAGGATCTGTATCCTGATCCTGGTCCTGGACTGTGCAGCATTCCGAATGATAATTGTCTATTTAAACCAAAACAGAGGGATTAGACTAGATATTCCCGGTTTCTGGGTTCTGAAAGCAGAGCATTAGTACGATACTATGAAAGCCAGAGGTGGAACACACTTCACCTGAGACCTTATTTATAATGCTAATAATACTTAGAATACAGCACTGGCTGGTGGCTTTACACCGACAGTCCTGGGGTCCAAACAGTCATCTCACTGGCTTCTGCATCACATGTCAGGGAACAGAGGAGCTGAGCCGAGACTCCTGTGCAGCAAGAATGATAGATTGTTGAAATTCTCCAACTCTACTCTTAGAAGATGAATTTTCTGCAAATAAATTTTGACAAATACAATATCTTATATCTAGCTGAAATATCTTATATTTTTCGTTTTAGGATTGTTGTAAGACTGTTATAATATTTCTGCATTAAATAAGATTATTTAGTGAATCTTTAGAAGGTTATTTATTTTAATTTGATTTATTTTTATATTTATCCCACTAAATTGGCAGATAATTTAGCTTTCTTTCAGACAAAAAAATAGCTGCCCAAATAGAAGGCTGCACCTAGAAGGAATCAACTGACAGAAATGAAACTTGGTGGGTAGGTTTGACATTGTGAGACATGCGAATGATTCAAGTGTCATGCTCAGCCGCACATGTGACGGGCCTTATCGCTACATTTGACTGACCCAACAGCCTCGATTGTGGACATTCAGCAAGCAGTGATGCCCTCCATGAGTCATCCTGTTAGTGCCAGCACCATTGGCAGATGGCTGCATGACGCAGGACTACATGCACGCAGACCGTTACGCCCACTGCCCTTAACACCATGTCAATGTCCCCAAAGACTGCAATGGTGTCGTGCCAGACTGTCATGGAGTGACTCCGAATGGCAGCGGTTCATCCTCAGTGAAGAGTCCCACTTTTGTTTTGGTGGAGACAACCAACGAATCCATGTGTGGAGGCACCGTGGTCAGCACCAAGATGAATGGTTTGTTGTCCTGCGTCACATGCTCAAAATTCCTCCCGAATCCTTGAATGTGTTTGTTGATTTGTTGCCCTGTGATGGACTGGCGGTCTGTCCAATGAGCACTGGTATAGGCTCCAGGAACCACAATAAGCGGCTTAGAGGGTGAATGAGTGAACAAACCCCTTTCATCCCATTGGGACCCTATTAATTCTGATGTGAAAAAAAAAGATAATTTTACAAAAATCATATGTCCAATCATAAAGCTGTATACAAGCACAATGTTCCCGATCAGAGAGAACATTCTGAAGTTGGAACAGTGTGGATATCTTGAAAACTGCAGGAAGAGCTAAAAGAGAGATCATTTCTGGAACAACACTCTTAATCAGCTGATTCTAAGTGAAGAGACTCTAGAGTCACTCTCGGCCCACCAGTCTTTAATAAAAGGTCATTAATTAGTCTGACACTGATGTCTATTCAAATTCAATTCATAAGCACAGAACACTGAAGAAGAACAGGTTCCATTAGCTAGAACCAAGCTCTGTCCAACAGGTCAAAACAAGCTCAGAACAAAGTGACCACTGTACCCTGATTGGTGAGATACTAAAGTACAGATAACTAACACATTACACTTACTGAGTTACTGTACACCAACACACTACTTACGGTACACTAACGCATTACACTTACTGAGTTACTGTACACCAACACACTACTTACAGTACACTAACGCATTACACTTACTGAGTTACTGTACACCAACACCCTACTTACAGTACACTAACGCATTATACTTACTGAGTTACTGTACACCAACACGCTACTTACAGTACACTAACGCATTATACTTACTGAGTTACTGCACACCAACACGCTACTTACAGTACACTAACGCATTACACTTACTGAGTTACTGCACACCAACACACTACTTACAGTACACTAACGCATTACACTTACTGAGTTACTGTACACCAACACACTACTTACAGTACACTAACGCACTACACTTACCGAGTTACTGTACACCAACACACTACTTACAGTACACTA
>CM067478.1:34909834-34968085 GCA_034552555.1 Semaprochilodus insignis
GGTATGAAAGGAGCTCTATAAATAAACATTATTACTATTATTATTATTATTATATTACTTTCTAATATGTACACTTAACACTAAGCTGTATTTTGCTCTACTGCATGTGCTACCTGCTGTTTGCACCTCGGTCCTAGCAACATTCTGATGTTCAGTCACTGCTCTTGCACATGTGTATTTACTGTCTGTGCACATACTGTATTGTGTCTCTGTGTTTTTGTCTTTGCACTATTGCTTGAGAAGTAGCCCAATAGTGTTTTGTTATACTGTACAACCTTTTGTTGGTACTGACAATAAAGTTTAATTGAATTGAATTCAGTTGAATTCAAAGATTTCATTGGTTGCGAAAAATGTTTCAACCCTTCAAAACTTTCAGAGCAGTGCCCTTATTTTTAAATGGTGCATATGCATAAAAATAGGTCTGGCGTGTGCATAAACAACACCTCACACAAAAACCAGGATTGATAAAAAAATACTTAGGTTGTACATTTTACATGTACTTTAAACCATGCATACAGCCTTAAAACACATGTGGGAGAGAGCTGGAATTGGCGACGCCCTGTGGTTCAACAGAGAATTGCAACTAAATGCATAAACTATTCTCACGCGCTGCAGCTTAAATTTGAATGTTTTCACACTTAGCTACACGCTGCCGCTAAAGATTCTTGTATCTGTTGGTGATCCCTCTACTGGGTCTAACAAACAACACATTTTTCCTCGCCTTGATTTCTAAAACAAAGGAGCTTCCATCCAACATTCTCCAAACCTCAACAGTCAACAGTCAACAGTCAATGGGTCACCCCATATCTAATCATTTGTGAGGTAAGGAAGTGGAACATAATGTTCATTAACCCGCACACATCTGTAAGGAAACTAGTTAAAAAGACTAAACAGTGTTTTATAAAAATGATTTTTCTGTTTTTTTATTTTTTTTTTTGGCCACATGCCATTTCCTGGTTTTTGCAAGCAGACTTTCACACCAGAATCCAAGCGGAGTTTATAAATGAGGCTCCTGGGCTTGCTCTTGGGCTTTGGATCATTGTCTTGCTGCATAATCTAGTTCCTCCTAAGCTTTGGATCATGGACTGATGAACACATTTCTTCCTGTAGGATTGTCTGTTGGAGAGCAAATGTCCCAGTCCCATTATTTATGGCAGCTCCCCCAGGCCTGAAAGCAGTAAAGCATCCCTCACCATCAGACTACCACCACCATGTTTGACTGCTAGTCTGATGTTCTTATTGTGGAATGCTGTTTCAGCAGATGCACTTCCAAACAATTCCACTTTCTAATCAATTTGGGTGTGTCTTGATCGCTCTTGATCAACTCAAATATTGGGTTATTGCTTGATTGAAGTACTGACCATTACTGGGGGCAGTTGTGGGCTGGAGGTTAGGGAACCAGCCTTGTAACTGCAGGGTTGCCAGTTTGATTCCCTGAGCTGACAGTAACGACTGAGATGCCCTTGAGCAAGGCACCTAACCCCAACTGCTCCCCAGGTGCCGTGGATAGGGCTGCCCACCACTCTGGGCAAGTGTGCTCACTGCCCCCTAGTGTGTGTGTATGTGGGTGTTTCACTGCACGGATGGGTTAAATACATAAAACAAAACAAACAAAAAAACCCATAAATGTCACAAAATGGCCCTAAACTCAGAGAATGACTGACCTCAACTAATTTTCCATTCAGGTCCAGTTGGTGCCATATGGATGACTTCTATTCCTTTATTAAATGAAATGGTCGTTTTTGGAACTGTGTTGCTTTATGTTTTATAGCTTTATAGCTTTTTCAGGGCACTGTAAATGAAAAAGCACTCACGTAGCTCTATATGGCAGAGAAACATGATTTGGCCTATAACGGTTCTGATGGAAAATGCAAATAACGAAAAATTAACTAAGCAAAATTTGCTTCTCAGTATTCATTTCAATTAGTGTATCTTTATGGCCATTATACCAATACAAGGTTGTACAGTGCACTGAAACGCTATCAGGCTACTCCTCCAGCACAGTGATTAAAAAATAGATAAGTAAGCGATAATGCCAAGCCAAAAGACAGAAACACAAGACAATACGTGCCTAGGCAGTAAATACAGAGATGTGCATGAGCAGTAAGTGTAGGTGAGAATGTGGCTGGAACTAAGGTGCAAACAGCAGTTAGCATAAATATGTAGAAGAGCGAAATACAGCTTTAGTATTACAGTGTGCAGTATGTTGATTTAGCCAGGTGTTCAATTTATGGGGAAGTCATGGAAGCCAAAGCTACATACATGAAATAGGAGATGGAAGCAAACATTTTTAATGCCAAATCAAAACTTGTGCGACAAAATCAGCTCTCAGTAGAGCAGTTGTGACGGCCTTCTGTACGTACATGGCTGGAGCCCTAAGACCACAAGCATATAACACAAGTATGCAAACGCAAACTAATGTGCTCGGTCAATGCATTACGAGTGCACAGTCCTTCGGCACACACTCACCATGCGTTCTTATGGTACTGTGGCAGGGGGTGATCGAGGACATAGTACTCAAGCAGGGTAAAATTCCAACAGCCGTTACTTATTGTACATTTTTATTCTGTATCAGTGTAAAATGAATCTGTAACAACTGTACTAGAATTTATTCTGGTACTGTACTGGAATTCATTAATAAGGAATCATTCCATTGATTTTTCAAAAGGTTCTATGGAATGAAATAGCTATGAGCTAAACAAAGAAATTCAAAGTAGTTTTATGTGAAAAGCCTTACCCAGTCAGAATTGGGATGACAGTGGTGGTGATAGGAACCAGACGTCTGAAGACTTTAATGCTTCTCAAAGCTACCTCACGGAGGTAATGCCTCAGAATCCCTCTGAAGGCTATTTCAAGTTATTACATATAATGGTTACAAATACACTGCCTACAGTCTGATACGTTGTTTTACAATACTTTTGAGGAAGTTTTGGCCTAAACCATTTTTTGCTACTCCAATCATGGTGGAGAGGTACACAGGGGGCTGTACGGACCCCAAAGAATCTTTATCTAACCATAATCAACATTACATATAAGAGCTCACGTGTAGGTTCACTGACGGTTCCATATATTACACAATATGTAAATATTTGTGATGTAGACATGTAGAGCCCTGGTTCCCATCACCACCACTGTTTCTGTACACTGAACCATTTCACACAGTACTAGTCTGAATGATGGGTTATAGAGATACTTCAATCCTATTCATGTGCAGATTCTTAATATCATCAGGTAAAATACGCTCCTTAAGTTGTATACACTTGAGTGTGTTTGAATGTAGTATTTTGGCATATTCCCACTTTTACTTAAGTAAGATTTTGACATAGTACAGTTCACAGGCTTCAATCTTACCGGGGTGTACTTAGATATCCTAAGCTCAATAGATGATGAGCTTAAGTAGAGTTTCTGTAACTGAAGTTACACTGCCATCTGCTGGAGACATGAATAACAACAACCTGCCCGCTGAATTCAAGGATTTTGTTATCATTAAGCCTTGAAGTGAATGATAAAGCCAGAATTCACTGACAATGTGTTCTTAAAACCTCATTTGATCACTGTGTACTTACACATTCTATTACACGTTCTATTTCTTGATGCTTCATGCTTTTAAGGGAGGCTTTTGGAGTCTTGGTTCTTCTTTAGGCATTTAGGGAGGTTCTCCTTTTGAGTCTTGGTTCTTTTCAGTGACTCAGTTAGTGTGCCTGTATTCCTGGAAAACTGCTTTGTGGTTATATTTGCTGTTCAAGGTCATGTGGAAGTCAAACTGAACTGAACTAATAGGATAGAAAGAGCGAAGGGTGACGTTTTGCATATTGAGTGAGGGTCCTGGGTTCTGGGGTTCTGGCTACCTCGCTAACAAAATACTATGGCCCTGTCTCACTACACACTACACAGTGTATGCTGTGTACTAATCTTAATAGTGAGTTCAGGCTAATACAAACAATATTAGCACACTGTGTCGTTTCTTACTAACAGGAAGTGATAAAGCTTACACCATACACCATACCAAACTGGACTCTGAAGGCTGCTTTGTTTTTTTGTTTTTGTTTTTCCAAAAATGCAATAAATAAACACATTATTTGCTAGAATACATTAATTTTTACAGGCTGTTCTGACAGATTTGGGTTGAACTCATATTTACACTACATTTCTGGTCGCTGTCACTTCACCAACATTACCCAGATGTGAGAAGCTCCTCCCTTTCTGTTTCCTGTTGCATTGTGGGACGATAGTGTCCATCATTACTACACTAAAAAATCCACTGGTTCTGAGTGTGCATTGTGGGTTTTTGAGTATACTCAACTTTGGCATCTGTAGCTGTACTACATACTCAAACACTAGTTCGTATTACTAATAAGTGCCCAACTGGGCTGCACCCTCTATAAAGCTGTCACATACCGTCCCCTCCAGCCTGTGCAGTGCAGCACATGCCTTCTTTTCCGGCTCCATCCAGACTCCACCCACTCTCCTCCTCTCTCACACACCTGCAGCTGATCTATAACTTACTGGGACTGCTATATGTACCTCTTTGACTCCTGCTTTGGTATCCTGGTATATTGGCCTGCCCTTAGTAAAACCATTCGGTGCTTGCACCATGTCTCAACACCCTGTTCCCAAAAGCATGGAAGAATCTGTCTTGCCTAATTTTAGCACCGCATTGTTTCTGAGCCTTTGTCGCCCCCTCTGGCACAAATGGAAACGGTCCTTGACACACAGAATATTGAATTGTGCCTCTGCCTTTAAATAAACAGATGTTTATAGATCGTTGCATCCTGCTTGTTTTGTTTCAGTAATGCTTCTTGCTCCAGGCCTACCTATTTACTTTTGTAAACACGTACGGGGCAGATAAGAGGAAGAGGTGTAGGTGGCAATGCACCGTAATGCATGCGCACCCAAGCTGTGAGAGAAAACGGTGCAGATGTAAAAAAAGATTTCCCTTCAAATCATCCGACCCGTGCTGAGAGTTCATCACGCCGATGTTATCAAGAGCCTTTACTTCTGAACAAATGCCTTGTGTTTTCCTGTGTTCTGATGGTTTTGCAACCACACAGGATATACAACACAGAGGTGGTGTTGACATCTCTGAACAGTACAGTTCATCAGGGGTGCTTTTATCAGTACAGCCCTCCGCTATGATGAAAGCATGAGAGAAATGAACATTACTCAAAGGTATTTCACCAGCATCTGCCACACACTGACTTGCACTGTACTTTTGCTTTGAGTCAACAGGTTTTCTGTTCTATGAATAGATGGAAATTAGCAGATTAGCCGATTATGCTTACTGATCATATAAAACAGATCCAGCAGTAAACAATAGTAGGAGGTTTAGTTTGGTAAAAAAAAAGGCTTTCCATATTTTCTCTTACTGAATAAACAGAAAACCTTAATTTAAAAAATCTTTTTAATTAATAGATAGAAATTATTTCTAGGGATTGCATGGAAGCACAGTGGGTAGCGCTGTTGCCTCACAGCAAGAAGGGTTGATAGTCTGGGTTTGATTCCCGGCTGGTGTCAGAAACAAAGAACTGGGTGTGATGTGTGCTGAGCCAAAGTACCAGAAGCTTTTAATAAACAGAACAGAAGCTTGGCGGAACAACAAAGATCGATACAGCAGGCCACGGGGACAAAACCAGGTCATAAACCAATGGACAGAGCGGGGGTCGAAAACCGGGGACGCAGTCAGAGATAAGCAGACAGAACAGAAGAAGAGTGTCGGAAGTCAAGGTGCGTAGAAACAGGTACGAGAGCCAAGGCTAGAGGACAAGCTAGAAGGGAAGGTCAGAGAGAAAAAGAGGTCGATAACAACGAGACTGGATAACAGATTCGAAACGCTCAGAAATGCAATAGAAATTGGCAAAACTTCGCAATGTGTGAGAGTGTGTGTGTGTGTGTTATATACTCCTATACCAGCTGGCCGCAATCAGTAGACTGGCAAGCCAGATCGAGAGGGGTAGGCGGAGCGTGAGCATGTGGGTGTGATGTCATCGGACTGTGCGCTCTGGGAACTGGAGTCCAGAGGAACGGAGGCGGGCAGGTCCACAGGCATGACAGCTGGGTCCTTTCTGTGTGGAGTTAGCACGTTCTCCCTGTGTCTGTGTGGGTTTCCTCTGGTTGCTGTGGTTTTGAATTGGAGATGCTAAATTGCCAGGTATGAGTGTGTGTGTGTGTGTGTGAGTGTGAGTGGAGTATGTATGAATGTGTATGCCTGTATGTCTGCCCTGTGATGGACTGGTGGCCTGTCCAGGGTGTTCCCTGCCTTCTGCCCTGCACTGGGATAGGCTCCCACACCCCCTGCAGCCCAGAATATATAGAATATATACAGAAACTGTCCAAAAATGCCATATTTAAATGTGCTCACATATTTTCACCTAGAAAACCAACGATATGTCATTTACCCGGGGCGTTCAGATGTTTGCATATGAGTCTATGGGCACATTAAATCTAGCGATATCTCAAGATTGCTTGCATGTTGACAGTACATGTAATGAGCATTACTTACAGGAATCCTTTAGCATCTGCCCATTGGCTTGTGTTACACACATGTTTCGAGTCACTTGGTTTTCTGAAGGAAATGAGAAGGAAATGAGTCAAAGTTATTGTCCGTTGTATACAGACATCCAGCCTATAGAGATCAAATATAAAATGATGGGCTGCCCCTTTACTGACAGGAGGTACAGTCCGTTAAATGCAGATATGTCTCAGGTATATCTTATGGATAAAGATGTTAAATTCCTGGGAGGTAATTTGGTGTTTTCCATGTAATGGGAGACCTTAAGCTTATTAATAGCTGATGATGTAATTAATTAAACCACAGGAAAAGATGATGCTAAAGATAATCCAAACTTAAAAATTCACAACAAAGCAAAGTCCTCAGGTCGAGCATGACATGTCCTTTCACTGGGTTGCATTGCTAACCTTCAAGGAGCCGGAGACACAGACCCACAGTCTTGCAAATGTGTATCCGACTTTGGCCAAAGACATTTAGAACCAAAGACATTTAGTGCACCATAACTTGAGGAAAATAAAAGTATAGGGCGTACTCTCTCTCCAGCGATACATGACTTTTATTCGTTGTAGTAATGATGCCGTTCAGTGTCTAATCTTTGAAGCTCTGTAGAGAAATGTACGAACAAAGCCAAACTACACAGATCAGTACGTTTTTGTTTGGAGTATTTGGAGGTTAGGGAATCAACCTTGTGACCGGAGGGTTGCCATATTGACTCCTTGAACCGACAGGACACGACTGAAGTGGCTTTGACCAAGGCACCTAACCCCCAACTGCTCCCCAGGCAACATGGATAGGGCTGCCCACCGCTCTGGGCAAGTGTGCTCACTGCCCCCTATTGTGTGTGTGTGTGTGTGTGTTCACTAGTGTGTGTGTGTATGTAGGAGGTTAAATGAGGTACACAAATTCCTCTGTGTGCAAACATAATCGCTGAATGGTTCTAAATTCTAATTCTGATTCTGTACTGGTTCTTCAGGGCTGGAGGGTTGGTTAGTTCCAGTGGTGGACAGTAACAAAGCAAATGTAATTAGTTGCTGTACTGTAGTTTTATCATGTATCTGTACTTTACTGAAGTATTTCCATTTCGAATGACTTTTTACTTTAACTCCACCACATTTCAGAGTCTAATATCTTACTTTAACTCCACCACATTATGCGAAATTTGTCATTCCTTTCGGCTTACATGCGTGTAAAAACGTAACCTGTCAAAACGAAACAAGCTTATTCATGGATACTTAGCATCCATGGAAATGTCCATTTCAGGCCTGGACTACATCAAGGACCACCTGGAGGAAGGCAGGTAAAGCAGGATGGAGTTAAGGCAAACACTGACTGATAATCACACACCAAAGCATCGGTGAACAGATCAAACATATTGTTCCTGTCTTTGGAGGTAAATAGACCTCAATATAGAAATACGTACACATGCACTTGTGACTGGCAAGTGTCCTTATCCAAACACTCCTTTTCCTTTTATAGTAAATTGGTTTTTGTTTATGAACCTACAGATGCAATATAGTAATGGAAAAATCATTTATTAACCTATGATTCAAATGTTTTTATTATTATTAAACTTAAACTTCTAACTAAGTTGCAAATAAATCTTAAACTTAAACTTTCCTAGTTTGCAAAAAGTTATTTTATAGTTCTAGCTAAAGGAACCTGTTCTCCTTCAGTGTTCTGCGCCTATGATCATTTGTATAGACATCAGTGTCAGACTAATTAATGACCTTCTATTAAAGACTGGTGGACTGAGAGACACTAGAGTCTCTTCACCTACACTGAGCTGATTAAGAGTCTTGTTCCAGAAATGATAATAGGACATTAGAGCCATAATAAATCATACTACTGTTACTCTCCATACTTTAGTACATTTGAAGGTAAATACTTTAGTACCTTTACTCCATTGGAGGTCCAAAGGGAGGAACTTCTACTTTTCCTGGAGGAGTATTTTACCTTCGGTATCTCTACTTTAACTCAACTACATGGTTTGTGTACTTCACCCACCACTGTGTAGATCACATTTCACAAAACATGCCATGTTAAATTATCAGTTCGTATCTGTACCAGCTGCTAATGTGTTAATTACCAGTTACTCTTACCAGGCCAGACATTCCATATCGGTACATTCCAACTATTACTGAACGCTAATGACCTCTCTCATAATAACGCAACTTGTTTTTGATGAGCATGAAAAAAATATAAACAGCCAGTAACTCCTCCTGTCACATACTGACAGCTATGTTTCACTGCACAACCAGTGCACCTCTCTCTCACGCTGTAATATCCTGCCGTCCTGCACCAATACACAGCGGAATTCTGCGCTTGTTTGTTTTGGCCCACGCCCTGCCGTCCCAGTGACCTGAGGCCAAAACCGTTGCATATTTCTTTTATTATCACAGATCGTCCAACAACACTTCCCATCCAGAACCTCAGAGCTGGTGACGTGACACACAAAGGACAAAAATAAGGTGTTACAAAAAAAAAGGATATAAAAAACCAAAAAACAAAACCATGTCAGACGCACGACATACGCAACAAGATAAAATAACTCCGATATACAAAATAAAAGTCCATCAGCCACATTTATCTATAACATCCATTTTTCACTCGACTCAGGTTTGGTAAGTCAGCTTCTTCTGCTGTTTTTTTTTTTTTGTCTTTGTTTAATTTTTTTCAAAAATATCTTTTTTGTCCTCCTTTATTTTCATTATTATTCTTTTTTTGAATATCAAAAACGTAAAGGAAAATAAAGACTTCATGTGAGTTTTTTTTCTTTCTCTTAGATGGCAGTGTTACAACAACATCTGGGGGGAAACTCTGAGCAGGAACGGTCACTTTGTTCCTCTTTTTTCTTTTTTAAAGAATGCAGAATGAGTTCTCTGATGCGGTGGGCTAACCTTCGAAACAAACCATCCTTTTATTTTCACTGCCTTTTATCTGTTAAGCACATGACACATTGTCCTTTATAGTTCAAGCTAAAGTGATTCAGTGGCCTAACTCTGAATCGGTTCAATACTGTCAGTACAGTGTTTGGTCAGGCCGCTGGACAGCTGTTGGTCCAGGAAAAGGTTTTATTTTTTCTCTGCGTTTAATTTTTTTAATGTCTTCTTTTTCTGTTTTTTGCAACTGATGATTCCTTCCTCAGGGAAGACGACAGGTTAGAACAGCAGTTCCTCCTGAATCTCTTTTTTCCTTCAAAGGAAATCATTTTTAATACATACGTATTTTTTGTGTTGTTGTTATCAAATGTAGTTTTTACCAAACACAGTTCATGTCATTCCCCGTAACCCTTTCTAATATAAAATAAGGACCTAGAGTTCGTGTTTCGGCCTGCCGCTGGTTTGTGAGCTTTTAATCCCTGCGCTTTCTTCTTTCAACAAGTGTCCGTGTGGTCAGGGGGCCCGAGCACCAACATACATTGATCCCAATGTTGCTGATAGACCTTAAACTCGAAGGCTTTTGTCCATGGCCAACAAGTTTCTGAGTCTCAGTTCTCCTCGGAAAGATCCAGGCTTCCATGTGCATGTAACTCCAAAGCACACATTTATAGTCCTCACTCCAAATGGCTTTCAACTGTGCAAACTGTCCACATTCCGTCTCCCCCTGCTCCACAGCCCACCTCTTGACCCCATTGACTTCATCTACCACCATCCTCATTCTCTTCCAACTAGGGATGGGCATGGCTATGCAAATATCAAGCTATCTGAACTCGATTATTATTTGTTTATTAATTTGGTGCTGGTGTAGTTTGCAATACGGTGAATTGTTTTGTCATTTTAAATGCATTATTAACTTAATACATTTAAACAAGAAATGTGGAAATATTTCCAACAAAAATGATCAATTTGTATGACTTGCATGATGAATGCATGTTAAATGACATACGCCAAAAAAAAAAGATAATACATCTAATGACACATCTGTAAATGTTTAAATAAATGAAATCTTAGTGAGTCAGAATTTATAATACTACTGCATATAATTAAATCATAAAATACAAAATGTGCTTTTAGAACTTTTGCACAGGTCACGCTTCATGTTCTATTTTTTTCTCCAATATATTAAATTCAACAAATGTTAAACATGCTTGGAGGAGAAGGCTAACTCCTAGTTTGGTGGCTAGGATAATGCTGAGTGATTTGGGAAAGAGAAGGCCAAATACTTTCTCTTTGACTCCGCACCAATGGATGGCTGGTGGCATCACCATAGCTTGAGACCGCACTTGAGATCTCCCGAGGATACAGCCAACATGTAAGCCCTATCAAAGCAATATTATCTTATTTATATTTTTATCAAAAATGGAGCTGTGGTTTGAGCTTGTACAGTGCAGCCTGGGCCTACTGCTAGAACTACTAATCAGTCTGTTCTTAGACCTAGCCCTAAACTGTGACTGGTCCACATGGCGTCACATGGTTACCTGCATGAGAATCTCTAGCGGTCCTTTTTTAAGAAAACTAACAGCCACTTTTTGATTTTAGTTCTATTTCAATTGCAAGGCTGGTTCCTGGTTAACTCCCTCGTCTGAGTTGACAAATGCTCTTTGGGATAGAGCAGCCTCAAATTCTCACTCCAGAAGTTTCTGGAAAGCCTTCCCAGAGAAGTGGAGGCTGTTATAGCTATAAATGGGGGGCAGCTCCTTATTAATGCCCATGATTTTGAAATGGGCAAGCTGTCCGGCAAACTCATACAGAGGTGATGGTCAAGTACACGGAAACTTTTCAAGTGCAAGTTCAACAGTGCAAATTGTGCACACTATCGTTCTGTAGGTCAACTCGTAAGGTTTGAATTCACATACACCTGCAACAAATACAAGTCATCAGTTCAACTGACCGATCGCTACAGATCACCTTATATGCTAACTGCACTTAATAAACAAATAATTAACCCTTTTCTATTTTGTTAACAGTCGAAAATATGTGCTTGCTGAGATATCGAATGCTGTTAAAAATGTGGAAATCTGATTCGTAAACAGGGTTAAAATGCCCATAGTGAGGATAAGCAGTTAGAGAAGGATGGGGGTCAGGAGGGGCTAGCTTTGCGCAGCTCTTCTCAAACCAGCGAGGCCTCGGCTAGTCATAACTCCGTTATCTCCAATGGGCTTTCAGACAGTGTGGCCTTGTTGCGGTGCATGGGCGTGGACTTGGCTGACTCAGTACGGGCGTTGCGCTCGGCGTACAGTCCACCGTCAGCGTGCAATGCCTCCAAGGACCGGGCCAGGGCCCGCTGGTCGTCCTCTGGCAGGCTGTTGAGGTCGGAGGTCAGCAGGGTGCCCGTGCTGCCGTGGACCACATGCACGCCGTCTGGGCCGCGCAGCTCCACCGGGTGCTTGTGTTTAAACCGTAGTGTTCCTCTTCCTACACCAATTCGCTCATCATCTTCATCGTCCAGGTCACTCTGGACCAGCTGTCCAAAGAAAGAGAATGGCTGGAATACAACTTACACCTACTGAGCATTACAATGTATATAGCTGCAAATGTGTGTGCATATATATATATATATATTCAGTATATGCAAACATTTCATATAATTACTTAATAATAAACACATTCTTATAAAAATTATTGAGCATAAATGATCAAATAATAAAATGTGATAAATATTCAAAGATTGCATATTTTTGGGTGCCAAAAAGTCAAAAATTAACACTCTGCTTAAGAACACAGAACATATTAAAATATTAGTGACTTATTAAATTCAATCTAGTAATAAATTCCAGAAGTCAGCTGATGCTCTTTACAGCCTATAGGAATTAAAATGTTGCCAATTATACACCAATGAGATATGAATTTATTAGTAGATTAGTATTTCTTCGCATAGCAATATCATTTATGTTTGATTATTTCAGTGCATAATGCACTATTATTGATTCTTACCAACACTGGGGTACTAATAAAGGCCATAATAAAGCTTAATGCACAATAAATAAACAATTTTCTAATATGGGCTTTATTGATCAAAAAACCTTAATAAACTCATATCTCTATGTTCTTTTAAAAAGTATTACCACTTTAGCCAGCTAGAGTTAAAGTAACTAACTAGCTAGAGTAACTAGCTTGATAGCTAACTGTCTAACTTCCACACAAGTTGGGGCTTCTCCCACCCAAGCTGAGGCGTTGCCCATTCTGGGCTCCATGGAGCTGCAACTACATAGCAATATTCAGCGCAGTGGAAAAGTCTGGGTGGTCATATTCCATGTGTTGCTGAGTTTCTAGAAATAAGTCAACATGTTCCTCTACAGAGAAGAACACACGTCTGCAACATTTAATACATAATTACTATTTATTTATGAAATTTAATACTTTGGGAGTTTTAAAACTGTGCAAAAGTTTATTTCCTTTGTTGTATTTTTTCCAAATATGTTAAACTAAACCAATAAATAGAAGCTGTGCATGAAATTTTGCTTATTTAAGTTTACGCTGTCTGTTGTAGAGGATGTGTAGACTTATTTTTTACTTCAACTAGGCATGTAATTTGACCACAGGCATTCAAACATTAGCATAGGAGTGTTTGTAGGGGAAAAGGAAACGTTTAAAGTACTATTTGGACCATGAGGAAGTGGGTTAATGTGATTTTGCTATAGAATGTGTGCACTGTTTACAGAAATTGGAGAGGCTACTCAATTTCCAGATTGTCGTCACACCAAAAAGTTCCATATTCGATACATTCAGAAGACTCAGAAGCAGAAAACATCCCGGAGGAAAACTTTATTGCTTAAATCTTTATCTGTGTTGGCTCAGGAGACCTAACAGAGACTCTCCTTAAGCTCCTTTGGATAAATAGCATCGGATAATAGGAGTGTGAGCCAGGGAAGAAGATAGTACTTACTCCCAGCATTAAAACTGAGAGTCTTGGATAAGAAATGATGGAGATTCTTGTTGAATGGATGGTTATTACCTTAGCAAATCTCAGCACCACATGGGACTTTACTGAGATCTCAAACTCAAGAGGGGTTTCTTTGCAATGGGATGTTTATATGTGTAATATATAATGTATATTGGTCATTTTGTTTACCCTGATCATCTACGTAGCTGCCTTAAGTAATTGTCTCATTGGCATTATCAGTAGCCTGAGGTCTCTTCTTCTTTGAGTGCCTCTAAACCACGAAAGCAATTTATATGCTGTATATGATACAGGTAAATATTACACTAGTGGTAATTACATTACCCCATCTCCCCATGTACAATGTCCAAACAGCACTTAGCAGTGAACATTCACATTCATATTTCTTCCTTTGTTTTAAAATCAGACACCATAATAGATGACCACAGACCTGTACAGCGAAAAAGGAAAGCAAAGTGACCACACAACAACTCCAACAGGGGAAACCTCTACTAGAGTGGAGTGAAACTGCAGAGCGTTAGCAAAAGGTGCAGAAGACATCAGGCCGATTTCCCAGACACATGCTAGGATGTGAAAGAGGTACGTTAAAAAAAAAAAAGGTGTATCTGGGAAATCGCTCTGTTATGAGCACGTCAGAGCGAGAGAGACGGTCCTCTGACGAAAGTCTGCTAGCCAGCAGAGAGGAAGAGGAGCTAAAGCAGGGTCCAGCCACGCCTCCCACCTCTGTGATTGACGACTGGTCCTGACTGGTTGACTTGGTAACCAGACGGGCGGCGAAGAGCTTTTTGAGCCTCAGATAATCGTCCAGTACCACCTTTAGCAGTGAGCCCTGATCAGATAGCAGGATGGGTCATTTGATGTGGTGGTGAAATGTCCATCAGTTCAGGGATACAAGATCTGATCTCTCTGTAGCCGTGAAGATGTGGTCTATAGGCCTTGTCCACACTTTCTGTTTTTGTCCAGGACTGTTTGACTAGCTGACGGCTAACTTAGAAAAGAAAGGCTAGTTATATATGTACTATAAAGAGAGGCCAGCTAGCCAGTGACAAAAGTTTTTAGCCTAAATCTGACATCATAATGAGAGTCAATATTCTATAAGCTATCCAATGCTATCCAAAGCTACCTTTCTGAGCATTTCCCTGCATCCTTTAAGCACTTTTCATGACTGTCTTCATAACCACTGCAGTTTACCTTCTTGTGTTTCATGTATGGAAACTGCTACATTAGTACCCATCAACCCATTAGCTGACCAATTGCAAATTAGGGCTACTTAAGGGGTGGTCACTGATTCAGTCCCTAAAAGATAAATACCAAAGATATGTATCATGTTAAGTTAAGTGTTAAGTTACAATAATAGATTTTCAAATGTTTCTTAAAAATGAGCCTAAAAATAGCCTAAAAATTGAGTTCCACAGTTTCGAAGCAGAATAACGACTCTTCACGTCTGCACAGGGTGGCCACTTTCATAACCCCAAAAAGGGGGTTTCCCACCCCCCAAATGAGGACATCTTAAACGGGGGGTCGGTCACAATACTAGAACAGATTTAAAATCATAACCTAACCTATATAACACATAAATGATGCTTTACTCACCTAATAGGGTGGAATGGATGACATTTGTGAGTCCGACAGGAGCTTACCAATTGACTAGCATTTAGAGGGCTGACTGGTTAGCCAGTAGGCAAGTCATGACATCACATGACCTCCAATGAAATGCAAGGCATGTCTTTTGACACGGACGTGAGCCAATGGCACACATAACATTGCTTGTGAGTGAAGATTATAAGTAGTCAATCCCGAAAAGAGGACTAATAGGCGTCCGTCCAGGTACTGCACTGGACAGAGGACTGGTAGTTGAAAAACTGAACTGGCCAGCCTAAAACCAGACGTGTGGCCACCCTACGTCCTACGCTACCCTATGCTGGAACATAGACAGCCTGCGAGGTAAACAGGTGCTTTAAGGTCATTTCGAGGCTCAACATCTAGTGACAAAACTTTAAAATCCATCTGAAAGATACGGGTAGCCAGAGCTGATCTTGCTGTTGACATGGTCTGGTGGTGTTGGGCCCTGACTGTCATGTGATCTCAGTTCCAACTCATTCAAAACAGAGGAAAGTCTGAATGGTGTTACCGAAGCGAACCGCTATGTTCACTCTTTTATAATTCGACATAGCATGTGCAACGGACATGATGTATATTCTAGAAATATATGCTGCATGCAAGAAAGCACATCGTCACTGTCCAATAAAAAAAACATATATTTTCATTTTTGTTGGTTTTACTTTTACTTGAATACAGCAGCTGCTGTTTACGCCTTGTGAATATTTCATGATGAATGAACCAACAGAGATGGTCTTAAATTGCTTGGTAAAAAGTCTGGTTCCATTGACTTACATTAGAAAGAAATGAGGTTTTGCCCTCTCCTGTAAAGTTGACATTTTGGAGATACTTGTTTTCCTTTGGACAGTGATGACATGGTCTTGGCCGTATTTGCTGACGCACACCACAACCCCTGGTCTGGTGTCAACATCCTGACTCTGTTAAGGGCTCAATATAGCCATTTTCTGCTATCAAATTCCTTTTTCTGTGTGGACGGAAAATTTTTGCTTTTAAACAATGTACTAAAATCACCATTGGCGTTTTTAACCCCACAATGGTGCTGGCAAATGTACCTGTATTAGTGTGGACAAGGCCTAAGGTGCGCTATACATTGGCTGCTCTCTGTAAGGACTTACCTTAATAGGCCCTTCTCGCATGATCTGGCCCAGCTTGGCGATGTTGTCATACTCCTGAATGGCGGCTCTGAGGTAGCGGTCATCCTCCGGTTTAGAGGCATGAGGCTCACGGCCAAAAGTGCCCTGTAGATTACAATCAAAACGTTTATGTGTCTAATGACTCACTGGTCTATGTGAATCGCTTCAACATGCTCAGGTGTGTTCAGTTTGCAAGGAATGAAAAGGAAAGAAGCTATGACTGAAGCTAGTCTGATTAAAGTGTTGATGTCGGTGACTGTGGATGAATGAGTAACCACTCAGTGTGAAGGAGAAGTGTGTGGCGTGCAGCTGGGTTTGTGTGCGTGACTGACGTGAGTGCGAGCCGGGCTGTTCCACAGATCAGTGATGTCACTCAGATTCTCAGGTAGGTCGTCTTCATGCTCCGCCTGGGCGGCTAGCTCCATGTTTCTGCAGAATGGGTCCAGCCATACAGGATTGGCTCTACACACACACACGCACACACACACACACACACACACAATTTATATAAACACATGGTCGTCTTCATGCTCCGCCATGCTGCCACATGGACTTTTGTGCTAAAATGAAATCTATTCAAATATATTAATTATATTAACTGTCATGAAAACAAATATTTATGTTATGAATGATAAAAACTCCAACAAGAAGCTGAGGCACCTGAATGTAGCCCGACATACTGCTGTACCAGTTAAGGTGGAATGGGAAAACTTGAAGAAGAAGTTGTGGGGCCTCGACATAGCTTAACTAACTGCTGTACTAGTTAAGGTGGAGTGAGAAAGTTGAAGAAGTTGAGGGGCCTGAATGTAGCCTAACTAACTGCTGTACTAGTTAAGGTGGAATGAGAAAGTTGAAGAAGCTGAGGGGCCTGAATGTACCCTAACTAACTGCTGTACTAGTTAAGGTGGAGTGAGAAAGTTGAAGAAGCTGAGGGGCCAGAATGTACCCTAACTAACTGCTGTACTAGTTAAGGTGGAGTGAGAAAGTTGAAGAAGCTGAGGGGCCTGAATGTACCCTAACTAACTGCTGTACTAGTTAAGGTGGAGTGAGAAAGTTGAAGAAGCTGAGTGGCCTGAATGTAGCCTAACTAACTGCTGTACTAGTTAAGGTGGAGTGAGAAAGTTGAAGAAGCCGAGGGGCCTGAATGTACCCTAACTAACTGCTGTACTAGTTAAGGTGGAGTGAGAAAGTTGAAGAAGCCGAGGGGCCTGAATGTTGCCTAACTTACTGCTGTACCAGTTAAGGTGGAACGGGAGAACTCCAACAAGAAATTGAGGCACCTGAATGTAGCCTAACCTGCTGCTGTACCAGTTAAGGTGGAACAGAAAAATAAAACTTGTGAATAAGAAGCTGGTAAGACTTTAGCTTCATGGAGAGTTGAAAGGCATGTAAAGGGATGAGGAAGTTGCTCTGTCTCTGCCGGACGGATAAGTAAAGTTAATTTACATTTGCTGTTTTACAGATCCAGATTTGCTAACCCCCAGCCTTGCTAGTTACATGACTGTACATGGTTTGCAAAGGGTTTTAATTGGCTTCAAAGATCCTCAAGAACAAGTTTACTAGCGTAGCATTGTTCACCTTGGCAGTGAGCATCCATGAATTTGCGGGTGGAGCTTTTAAAGGGCCACTAAAGGGAGGGGTGTATTTTTTTGGCTGTTCAAAGATCGACGACTGTCCTCCAGACCGGCTAAATGCACCTTGAAAGTCATATACTGTCATATACTGATCCTGTCCACATCTCGAGATTAAAAATGTAGCACTGCTTTAAAGTCAAAGTATTTTTAGTACTGACAGATCATCCGTATGTGCACTCTGCCAACTGAACATATATACATATGAATGAAAACGTATTGAAGCACTATGCGCTTCCAGCAGCGCTGCGAATCTGAGCTACTATGAACCCGGCAGCTAAAAAGCTTTGCCTAAATCAACAGTGCAATAACATCCAGAATCTACCAGCCAGGTTAGCCTATATATCAGACGCTCTGACTGCATGCGAGCGGAGAGGCAGTGACTGCGGCTTCCTCGGAAGGAGCATAGAAGCTGCACGTTTCACTGATTTACAGTAATAATGCAGTGGTGTAACAAAAATTGTGAGGAGTGGTTGAATTTAGTTGAATTTTCATGATTGCAAGATTGTAAATTTCTAGATGTTTGCTACTTGTTTGAAGTTTGAAATTTTGTCTACTGAAATTTGATAACTAATAACTTTGTTTGTTTGTAGACATAACGTTTCACACAAGCAAACAGAATAAGAAAATTTCCCTAGATAAAATATGTTAAAAGCAATTTTAAAATGTCTAGAAATAAGTTCTAATCATATTCTTCCAACAGTCTCAAAATGAGAAATATCAGATGCATTGACTAGGTTTAAGATTTTTTAGCTTGGCGTGGATTGCACAATTCAGTACTTCACTGGCTTATGGTTATGTAGCAATATTGGTATTTGTGCATTTCTGAGGTAATCAAAGAGGAATTTCACAGTCTTTAAAAGTTTGCATAACTCATTATCTAAACAAAGTCATTCATGGTGGTTTGATGTGAAATTATTGTTTTTATAGAAACTTGCTCACTTTGTGTTTTACTTTATTCAATAGTGGTGTTGATACGAACCAGGGGTCACAGTGCTGCACAAATATAGCCATTCCATTTACTATTCAAAATCACCATGTATTATTGTACATGTGGAACATTCCTTTGGGCTATTTGGGCTATATACCAAGCAGGGGCTTTAGAAAACGTTTTAGGCCAAAATCTGATCTTATATTGAAAAAACAGGCAAAAGGCAACATATCTGTAGCAACTTCACGTTTAATAGCTTTCTGTGAAGTAGCTTTTGGAGGTGTTAAAAATGATGGTGTTTCATTTTCAAGTGGAACTCTACATAATTCTACATGGTTAAATGCTTGAGATGTTGAGAAAGTCATTCGGAGTGGTTTGGTGCCAAATGGAAAACTTGCCAAGCCAGAACTGTTCACAGTGGTGGTGATGGGAACTAGACGTCAGAAGAGTTGAATCCCTCTGAAATCTCCCTCACGGAGAGTTATTACATGAAGCGGTTAGATATATCGTCGCTGTCCAAAGAAAAACACGTATCTCCATTTTTGTTGATTTGTACTTTTCTGCATCATTTGAACACAGCAGCTGCTGTTTACACTGTGTGGGAAACTGCTTGGAAAGAAGTCTGGTTCCATTGACTTACATTAGAATTAAATGAGGGTTTTGCCCTCTCCTGTAAAGCTGTTATTTTGGAGATACATGTTTTCCTTTGGACAGCGACGATATGCTCCCTGATGTCTGATACACTGTTTTATGATAGAATAATGTTTTTGGCTTAACTGTATTTTAATCTATTGATTTGAATCTATTTATGGCAGAGGGATACATGCAGTCGTGCTACAAGGTGAACTAGTCCCCAACAAAAACTCTTTTTTTCCGAACTATTTCAAAATCATGTAACATACTATACATGTAGGTTCACTGGTGGTTTTGGATAGCATATAAAATGGCTGTATTTGTGTCGTAGGCATTGTGACCCCTGTTTCCCATCACCGCCACTGTAAAGAAATCAAACTTGATAAGTTTCTCTACAAATGAACCATTTTACATCAAAGCACTATAAACCAGGTTTTCTCACATGTGGGCCGCACAGCACCAGTGGGCCATGAAGTACCCTCTAGTGGTCTGTAGGCCTGTGCTGAGGTGGAGGCAGTCATTTGTAGTGGATTGGAAACATCATATATATATATCCATACTAGTGCTATAATAAGTATATACTAGAAATATATGTGTATTAATGTACATGTACAAATAAAAGCATCACAGTAGCAGTCTAATTAAGCCTCCACAGTTTAAGACAACATAGCCGCTGGTTAGCCACTGATGGAGAGAGTTCTTGGGGCGCTTTCACAGCTCCCTTGTTTGAATTTGGACATACCATAATTTTTCTTCAACCAGATTTCTTGGAGAAATTGTATTTATAAAAGTTGGCTTCTGGTTCTGGTAGGCTGCTATGCTTTGTAGTTTTCATCAGACGGGCCTTGGGGCAGAAGAGGTTGAGAACCCCTGCTCTAAACGACTCTGTTTACAGCTTAAGGACTGAATTTATTTCTATGAACTACTTAATTATACAGAAATTAAAAACTGGTGGAATTCCCTTAACCCCTCTAAACAGCCTAGCTGAGGAGATTTAGGGAGTTGTAAAGTTGGGGGGAACTGAAAATACATAAGAAGTTATTGTAGGGTTTTGATTTGACTCACTTCAGTTATGCCAGTGTGTCATAGCCGGGAAAATCCATGACTAGTCCACAGCCAAGCAGCGAAGTGCCTGAGCATGCACTGCAATCTTCACCCCTTCACTATTTATACAGAAGACTTGCCTGCACGGCTTCACAGGCGAGACGCTTCCCAGTAACCTCTATTCTTAGACAACAGCCGCTAATTTGACAAGAATAAGGCGTTTCCATCTGTGTGTTTTTGCCTGTTATCTTGCTGATTTATCGGTTTGTTTATGTGGAAGGCTTATCGCTGGCTCACCCTTCAAACGAATATTTGTTGGTGTTGGGCATGTCCAGGATGTCCATCAGTCCCTGGTTGCCTGGACAGAATGCAGACAAGAGAACAAACAGAGCTTGTTAAGCTCACGGCACACACCAACAAACAAACATAAAGGAGTGCTTGTGAGAGTTCCTGGTGGGAAACGCAGCACGCGCCGCACTTCCTTTACTGTGATGTCCTCACCTGTGGAGCCAGCGACGATGGCCTTCAGCTTCCTCTTGTGTCTATTGGAAAGCACACAAATTATGAACTGGCTTGTGACGACCTGAGTGGCATGATAACATACACCTCACTCTCAGTTTAAGTGAAAACGAGTGTTATTTACCTCATTTTCATGTAGTTAGATTACAACTACATAACTTACACACAAGCTCACTGGACCTTGTGTGTTTAAGGTGGTACTTCAGGTTTAACTTCAGGCTCCTGCAGATAGAGCTACACAAGGATGATGAGGCTATAAATCCCTGCAGGGTGTGAGTGACGGGACCCACAGATTGAGAAGAGGTGCTACAGTGCAGTGAATGTCTCGTTCCATGTGTGGAAAATGGCTCCAACGCTGATGTTAATGATTGGCTAAAAGGAGTGACTGCATTTGGGCGTGCCAAAGGCCATAGTGTGAAGGAAGTAGCTGAATCTGTATGGAAGTGTACAGTCATACGGACCCAGCAGGGGCNAAACTCTCCTCTGAATTGTACCAGGGAAGGCATCCACCAAATCTGGCCCAACTGCTCAATTCACTGATGGAAGAGTGTCTGAATATTGATGTGGCCTACATCCAGAAACTTGTCCAGTTCATGCCAAATCGTATTGCAGCTGTTATTGGTGCTCTTGGAGGTATTACTGGTTGCCAAACAACATCTTACTATTAATAAAGTTAATGTTCAATATTCAATATTTAATATTCAATAATTGGGCCACTGACTTTATAATATAGTTAAAAACATAGATTGTATTAATTACTAAAAGTATAATACATCTGTGAAAAGCATTTACAGAGCTGTAGTTATGTATATAGTACATAAGTATGCTGCATAGTTGATCACAGTTGAGGAAATTATTAATGACCAAGTAAATCATATAATTATGAACAATCATGAGCCTGGTATTATGAAGTGTTACCCAAAAAGCTGTATTGAAAAAAAAAAAACAATTGTTATGGGATTGATTTATTAATCAAATAATTCCAAGTGAAACCCTATTTGTTGTGCAGTGTAATGATCTATGAGGCAAACATAAAGTATCATAAATTACTTACACTGTTCGATAATACCAGTTCATAAAGATGAACAGCATGGCTGCCAGAAAGAGCAGCACGGCCAGGATTATTATAGCCATCTACAGACAAAGAGAGAAAGAGACAGGGAGAGATAGACAGAGAGAGAGAGGGAGCGTAAAGATCACATACACCAAGTTGGTTCAAAATCAGAAACACATTTTTAATTCGCTTTTGATTAAACTCTGTGTGCTCCGAATGAGCCTACACCCCAATTATCTGTAGTCCAATAAACGACTGATCATTCAATTCTGACCATTCAATACTGAAACAACTATAACACTACTGAAGCGTTGCCAAATATTAGTAGTCTCAGTAGTGACTGTTTTGATAATGACAATTTGAGCTAAATGTCTAAAAATTTTGAGCTAAATAATGGCTAAAAAAAGCTAGCCGGTACACGACTGGCAAACACAGCTTTGAACAACCATACATATATAAAATCATGATATTTTATTGTTCATCAAAGCACAACAATTAATTTACTTAATTTTAGAAAATGTGTTTTGGTAGTGGCCATTCTTAATGTTACACAATGACTGTTTTAGATTGTGAGATGCATTTACTTCAAAACAATGGGATCTAAGTGCTCACCATGAGGCCTCGAGGGGCAGGGATGCGGTCTCACATCCTGAATAACAATAACACTCTGCCTGTTGACTAACTCATTTCAGTGGTGACATAAAAACGTGATATTACACTTTTATTAAAAAGTGTAAATACTACACTCATGACACATCTTAATAGTTTATCTTTAAAAGAAAAAAAGAAGTAGTATTATTTATGAACACTAGGTTTTTATGAAGGGGTAGATTTTGGGACAGACACCTCCCAATAGAAAGTGCCCTATACATGATGATTTCAGATATGCAGTAGTAGTCCAAAGTTTAGAGACGGCTACTCATAGAAGGTTCTCCTTATGTTTATCTTAAAGCTTTACTGTAGAATAAAAGTGAAGACATCGAACTATAAAATAACACTCATGGAATTATACAGTCCACCTTAAAACCTCCAAAATGGAACTTTACAGGAGGATAAAACGGCTTACTTAACCTGCAATGGATGCTGATAGAACAAGGGTTATTTCTAATCAGTTTTGGAGCAATTCTATTGGTCTGTCCATCATGAATATTCACTAAACTGAAAGGACAACTAGAGCTTTTACATTGTGCAGAAAGAAAAGAGATAAAAGTTTTGTTGTACAACTAAATATATATTAGAGGTTGAGATATGGAGAAATATAATACTGTGGTACTTCATGTGCTACAAGATCCGTTTAGTTGGGTGTGTCTAAACTTTTGACTGGCGCTGTATTTAGCTTATTACTGCCTCTATTAATTTAGTTTAAATAGATCAATAGATTTGTGTAAAAATATATGGTCTGAACCCTCATTTTCTTATTGTGTGGTTGCAGTTTGAACTACACTTTGGTTTCAGAATAGAGAATCCATAAACCACACACTCACTTGTAGGGTAGTGAGGTCATCAGGGGCTCGTCCACTCACTGCAGGCTGGACATCCAGGACGTTATAGTTCCTGAACAGATTTCTCAGCTGTTCCTTATTCTCATCGATCATCTGAATCACCCTGCCAAAGTGTCAACCAGTCCGTTAGTCAACACAGCGTTTTGATTGAGGCGTTTTAGCGTGCATTAATTTCATGCTACTTATTAATGTCACACTTCCGGGTCCCCCCGGTCCTTTCGCCCTCCCGGACTCCACTTCCCAGAGGACTACACTCGATGACGTCATGCCCACGTGCTCCCGAGCAGACGTTCCCATTCGCTCTAGGTCACCTGAGTTTTAGTTCAGCTGCTGTCAATTACCATTCGTATTTAAACCCCATGTTTCCATGTGTTCTTTGCGAAGCTTTGCCAAACTTTGTTTGCAATCCTGAGCATTCTTTCTGGTTTACTGATCTTTCTGGTTTCGACTTCCTTTCGTTTTTTGACTACCCCTTTGATCTTTCCTCTTATTGTCATATAGTGTATCTCTGGTTTCCGACCTCTGCTCCTGCCTTAGACTCTCCCTCTCGCCTCGCCCTTCCAACTTGGTTGCCTCCGCTGACTGCTCTTCCTGGTTCCGACCTGTGCCTGTCCCTGACTTCGTTCTGTCTTGTTGCTTAGTCTGCTCGTTACTTTGTATAATAAAACTGCCCTGGCTTTTAGCTCTGCAAGCGTCAATCCGCAGTCTTTTGTCCTGACAATTAAAGGTTTGCCCACATGTATCCCTTGTTGTGTAAACATCGTTTGGGCATCTGTTGACTTTTAACCATAGTCTGGTATTTATTTGGTATTTTTTGTATATATATAGTATAACCATCATGCTTGTTGCATGTTTACTCTGTATGTATTGTAGTAATACTGGGCTTTCATTGTAAAGTTTTGGTTGCACTGGTTAAAATCTCGAACCATCCCACGGGAATCTTTCCAAACAGAATTTGTCTTCATGGTAACTCAATCTATGTATTTGGTTAAGCCTTTAGGAGCTGGACTCGGCACAATATACTGTATTTTTGGCCATTACTTATTGCTAAATTGGAAAATATGACTGTTATTATTGGCATTGGTGCCAATGATGAAAGCCAATAATTCAGGGCATTATTTCAGCTTGTGCACACACCAACAAAAGTCATCACTAGTGATGGACATTTCCATTCTTTTCACTTAAAGGAAACCTAGTTGTATATAAATGTATATAGGTATATGAATCCACCAGGTAAAACACATAAGACTGTGAGTTCGTCAATCCAGGCAAAAATGCTACAAGACTACCTTTGTATACATGTTACTCTGGATAAGAGTGTCTGTTATATAATCTAAATTATTTATATAATATTGTATTATGTGTATAATATAATATTGTATAATATTGTAAACAATGCACTTAATTACAAAACAACAAAGTTACAACCGCATTATGTCAGATTTGGGGATTTGGAGACCTCTCTGGTGGAAATATGTAATTGCATGCGATGTGCAGAACATTTTGTAATACTGGTTGTAATTTGGATCTCCAGTTGAGTGAATGAATCTGATGATTGTGAGCATGTTGAAAGAGTATTCAAGGAGAAATTTGGTGGAGGACGTGTCTTCCAAGGATGTGAGTGTATTGTCCACTACTGTCATATATTAATTCATTTAACCTAAACATTAAGCCAGACCTACAAGTAGAATCTGTGTGTGTGATGTTGATACATAAAAACGTATGATGTGATTCTTCTTTCCTTCAGACTCAGTAATGCTTTCTGTTGAAGAAGAAGGCATGGTGTCCCCAAACAGCAGAATGCATCGTGTCCCCAAACCTTTAAACAGCAGTACTAAATCTGAAAGTGAATTATGAAGAGGTAAACTGACCTCTCCACATCCAGGATGCGGTTGGTCTGCTTGTTGACCACGTGAATCAGCACATCCGTTTGTGCAAAGTTCACCCTGCCCTTCTTATCCACATGGAACTGGCAGAGGAAGATCAAAGGAGAAGGAGAGAGACATATTCCCAAAAACTGCTGTTTAACCAACCTTAGGGTTAATCATTGGGAAACGTAAACATACAAGCTCATTAATATGCAATAAGGTGATGTTTATGTAAACAGGCTTATGGTACACACACACAACCACAAATACCTGCACATCGTCCATGTTGACTATGGCTCCGGTGATGTTTGAGAGCAGGTTGATGAACTCTTCCTGGAATAGCCAGACGCGTTCTGGTATCTCATTAATGATGAGCTTCACCCTCTGGTCATCCCGGAGAATGTAAATGCCCACCAAGGCCACATCACTGTGTCCAGCCAGGTCCCTCGCCAGCACCTCCACCACAAAATAGCCCGGGTCATAAGCCGTGAACAGGTCAAATGTCCGGATTATACCGTCTGTTTCACCTGGCCAGGGGGAACAGAATAGAATAGAATTAGATATAGCTTGGTAAAGAACAGAACAGAACAGAACAGAACAGAATAGAATACAGGTTGGTATGTGGTGATGTGAATAGAATAGAGGTTGTGTTGTTGGGGAATAGAACAGAATAGAATAGAATTAGATATAGGTTGGTAAAGAATATAATATAATAAAATATAACAGAAGAGAATAGAATACAGTTTGGTATGTGGTGATGTGAATAGAATAGAGGTTGTTGGGGAACAGAACAGAATATAATAAAATAGGTATAGAATAGGATAGAATAGAATAGAACAGAATAGAATAGAATAGAATAGAATACAGGTTGGTATGTGGTGATGTGAATAGAATAGAGGTTGTGTTGTTGGGGAATAGAACATAATAGAATAGAATTAGATATAGGCTGGTAAAGAATAGAATAAAATAGAATAGAATTGTGGTTTGTATGTGGTGAATAGAATAGAATAGAGGGTGGTGTAGAATAGAATAGAATAGAATAGAATAGAATAAAATAGGTATAGAATAGAATAGAATAGAATAGAATAGAATACAGGTTGCTATGTGGTGATGTGAATAGAATAGAGGTTGTGTTGTTGGGGAATAGAACATAATAGAATAGAATTAGATATAGGCTGTTAAAGAATAGAATAGAATAGAATAGTGGTTTGTATGTGGTGAATAGAATAGAATAGAATAGAGGGTGGTGTAGAATAGAATAGAATAGAATAGAATAGAATAGAATAGAATAGAATAGAATTCAATTCAACTGAGGTTGGTATGTGGTGAATAGAATACTATAGAGGCTGGTGGAGAATAGAATAGAGTAGAACAAAATAGAATAGTGAATTGAGGTCGGTAGAGAATGGAATAGTGTAGAATAGAATAAAGATTGATGGAGAATAGAATATAATAGAAGAGGACAAATTCTGTCATATTTTATGTGAAATAACTTTTTTAAAAAACATAGAAAACAGACTTGAAGGTGATAAGCACTGAACTGAGGTTCTGCATTAATAACAGTCACTGGAAAATCTATATGTCCCATTATTGATCTATATACAGAATAATATCATGTAAAATATGAAAACAATTCCAGTAAAATATTTACTCTGCTATTTAAAAACCACACTAAGAAGGTTTTTATCAGTGAAGCATATACGTGTTGGTAACTGTAGGTTAGAGCATCACGTGCCGTACATACCGATGATGAAGACATTGCCGATGTCCTCAGAGTCGTTGGACAGCAGTTTGATGTAGCGGATGGACAGAATGTGATACAGAATGAGACTGTTATTGCCAATGTCATTGTCAATGGCCTGAACCTGGATCAGCTCTGAGCCCACCTTAGCATCCGCAGCCACACCTGAAAAGGTAAAGACCAAATGCGATATGACCACATACAGTACCATTAAAGACCGCCATGTTCACTTGGTTCTTTATAATAATGCCATATGGATAAACATATAAGAGATAAACCTTGCTCTACTAACAGTGTAGCATGAGCTAAGAGCAGGCTCCTACCTGCAGTGTACTCCAGCTTGGTGAATCTCGGTGGCTGGTCATTTATGTCCTCCAGGTAGATCCTGACCTCTTGCAGTGTCGGATCACGGCTGGGGTCAAGTGCCCGATTCCTCTGTGACCTCTGTCCCCTCGGTGGGGTCCAGTTGCGGTTGCTGGACGCCTTGACGATGATGGAATACACTTGAATTTCCTCACGGTCCAGGTCCTTCTTGACTCGCAGAACTCCAGCCACACTCAAGCCAAAATTCCCCTCGGTATCGCCCCCTAGAGACCACCCGCAGCACTGCAGTTAGAATGTGACCTACAAGTGCTTCTCTTTAGGAAGAGCTCTTTACAAAAGCAAAAGCTAAACACGGAAGCCCAAGTTCCTCACAATTCTGCTGACACAAGAGCAATTCCGTCAATTACGGTCAGGAAAGTGTTGAAATATCACTCAGATGAACTTGTGAAATGGTACAGAACACTTCTGTCGAAACATTTCCGGATGCTGTATTTTAGAACAAGCTCTCTTGACAAGCACTTAACAGGATTCTCTTTTGAAATACTATGAAGAGTAGATCATCGACATAATGGTTATAACACACACACACACACACTCACACACACATACACACACACACACACACACACATATATATGCAGTATATTATATAGCACATAAACATTGCATAATGTATTTCTGAAGCAATACCTGAGTACCTACGAATAGTTACTTTTTACCCATAATTGCAAAATGACATAAGACATTTTATGAAGTAAATGATATATATATAACACTGCTATGATATATAACACTACCAGGAACACCATTTATCAGTTCTACTAGAGTTACTTAAGTTAAGGGGCAAAAGTATTATTTCTACTTAGGGGGCTTCCCTGAGGTCACACTGGTCTCCATAATAGAAATGACTAATCAAAATTACATAATTATGTATAATAACATAATTATCTATACTAGCTAGAATAACTCTGTAAAGATAAGTGAATGTCTTTGGACTTTTGTTGTATATCTATCTATCTATCTATCTATCTATCTATCTATCTATCTATCTATGTATCTATCTATCTATCTATCTCCTTCTCCCTTTCTCTCTCTCTCTACACAGTATATATATGGCTTCACTGTGGCTTCACTCACACCACAGGGCCTGCCTGTTATAAATTAAATGGAACTTTATTTTGGTAGAACATGACTTGAATGGTACCTATATAAGACCTTCCATGAGTATAAACATTCAACAAAAGAATTTATAAAGTAATATTTGAGCTCATGTCCAAATTTGCAAGAGGCCATAAGAGGGTCTAAGAAGTAAAGAACACTGTGCTAAACTAAAGTGATGGACATTTGCTCCATTTATAACACAGTGAATCATTGTTCCCAATTAATGGACATCACAAGGAACCTACGGGTAATAATTAATGCTTTATAACACTGTTACAAATGATGGATAAACTATGGATCACTATGAAGTCTGAGCGCCATTATGTCAATTAAATGCCATTCACTTCATAACACTCTTTTTCTTGATCTATGAATACAGAGATAAGCTGTTTGTAAATAACGAGCCATGATTCTTTGAAAAAATGCTGTTAAATATGAGTATACATCTGTTCCTATGTAAGTAGCCAACTTATGAAAATTAGCCTGCATCTTCAAAGGCAGGTCATCAGTTTTCCAGCAAAGGAGTATCCCTAGGGCTGTGTAACATTATCAGGAAAGCTGATTTGTTGCTGCATTCTCACCTGCGATAAAGTAGTAGACGATGGCATTGGAGCCCTCATCTGCGTCCACGGCTCCTGTAACGTTCCCCACCACAGTGCCAGGAGGGGAGTGCTCTGGGACAGACAGAGACTGGAACAGCAGCCCGCCTCTCTGAGACACAAAGAGAGACAGAGAGAGAAACAGAACACTTCACATTACACATAGTTAGTAATGCTACCCAACAGTCAATGTGTAATGTGACCAAGCTTAATAACATGAGTGGTGAGGAGTAAAGGAAACTAACCGGAGGTTTGAGGAAAACGGGCTCGTTGTCGTCGATGTCAGACAGGGCCACCTGCAGAGGCTGGGTGGTCTCGTATGGGACGGGCTGGCCTAGGTCATACGCTACCACAATCAGCTACAGAGAATCAGACACATACTCAGCATTACTGCGTGTGTGCTACAGCTGGACCTAATCCTGACAGTGTCCCCATTGCTTCAGGTCTATTTGCCTCATAGTATGTTGCTGTGGTAGTGATTTTCCAGTTTAAGGAATAGGACAATGCCCTTCTGATGATGTGATTGAAGGTGGAAGGAAAAGCTACAAGTGCTTTGGGTACTGCTAGACAACTTAACATCACGTTACTACAAACAGTGCACCACAAATAGTCTAATAAGTGAATAAAATGCAATGCAATTAACTAATTCCAATATTGAACCAGTAATAACATTTAGTTTTTCCAGTTTATCAGCAAATGATATCAGCTGCTGATGTATAGCACTTTCCCTACTGAGAACTCGGTTAAATCGAATTTGGTCAACCATTAAAGAACTCGAGCTCCCACGTACACAGTAAAGTGGCTACGTGGTATATTTCAACACAGCACAGTCATCATCCTGTTTAGCAAACTGCTTCTGGTAGTCTGGCTTAACTCACGCTGTACAAGGCCTGCTTCTCTCGGTCCAGCTTGACAGCTGTGGTGATGACCCCAGTCAGAGCATCAATATGGAAGTTTTCCCAATCCCTATTCCCCGCTCCGGTCTGCAGGAAGCTGTAGCGCACCTCACCGTTCACGCCCTCATCCTCATCTGTCGCAAACACCTCATACACCACCAGGCCGGGGGGCTGCTCCTGCAACGGCAACATTGAACGCAGAACTTGGGTCAGTAATGTATGTATAATGTGTTTATTAATACTTGTTTAGATTATATATGTTAACTAATGTTCGGAGGGAAAAAAAAGGGGGTTCAAAAAAAGGGGCTTACGTGATACAAATATGTACATAATGTGCACAGGAATACAGTATATTACATCAACACAACTTTGCTCTTCAGTATACTTACATTGTAATATACTTCTTGTGCAAATTCATCAGTGTAGATATGCTCACCAGACAAAAAATTAGGCACCCGTGACTTAAATACACCTAATAGCATGTAATACCTCCATAAGCCAAAATAACAGCTGGGACTGGATTTGGCATGTACTGGATACGTTTCTGGATGTAGGCCACATCAATGTTCAGAGACTCTTACACCAAAGAATTTGACACAGCTGGGCCAGACTTGGTGGAGAATTCTGAGGAGAATTTCCTGTAGACTGGGATTTTTTGCCAACTAATCCGTGTGTGGAGGCACTGTGGTCAGTGCCAAAATTAACAGCTTGTTGTCACACTCCATACGTCCAGAAGGCCTGGTGTCACTCCACCTCCACCCCTACCGCAAAATATGCAGGAACTGTGTGAGAATATTCAAGCTGCCTGGGATGGATGATCACAGGACACCATTAGGAATCTGTACAGCTCCATGCTGAGACGTCTGGCATGCTGAGTTAGCAAACACGGTGGCCCGACACCATACTGAGAGACACTACTTCTGTATGTGTAGCTCAATAAATATTGTCCATATCAGTCTAAATGTATCATCATTTATTGTTCCTGGTAACCTTTATCTTCCTTCCCAATAGCACTGCAAACCCACACTTCCTTCTGGGTTGATGATGAGTGTGTTTACATGTACCAAATCATTCAGAGTAGTTTTGTGAAAATGTGAAACTCCATTTTAGAGAAACTGATCAACCTGAAGAGTTTATTATCTCTAAGAGCTTCCTCACAGAAACCCATTACATGAAATGGATATCAATACACAACCTGAGGCCCTGTTTTAGGATAGTTTTGAGATACAATTTTAGCCTAAAAAGGCCATTTTAAAAAGTCATCCATGGCAGAGAGGAACATGCAAGGTGTGGTAGGGCAAAATAGTCTCCAGAGAAAACAGGTGTATCAGGTATATCACTCTATATAGGTATATGACCATTAGCAACATTCCATGTGAAACAGGTTTACTGGTCGTTTTGTATAGTAAACAACACCCTCTGGTTTCTATCACCACCACTGTAAAGAAATTAGAGTCAGCAAGTTTCCCTACAATGAACCATTTCACATCAAGCCACCCTGAATGACTTTGTTTACATCCCAGTGATTGAACTATACATACATTTCAGAAAACTGCTAGAAGTCCCCTGTAAGAGAGAACTTGGTGTCATTGCGTTTCAGTCACCCACACTCCAATTAGAAGCATTGTTCTTGGACAAACTGGAGCGCTCCACTGCAAGCCGTGACTCGTTTTTGAAATGCGGAAGGTTGTAAGGCGTGCGTGTAGTGACCAGACAAGGTGTAACCAACACCGCTGTGGAGAACGACGTCTGGGAGAACGAAGAAAGAGTCATGTTGTTGTGCATGCCAGGCTTGTTGTGTTCCACATGTGGAGCTCTGTGAATCAAGTGTAATCTGTAACTCTGAAGTAGAGCCAGAAGTTCCTTTGATGGTCGCACACTGCACGGGTTCAGAGGCCCAGTGGCTGTAAACAGGAACACTTCCTCTGGTCTTACAGCGCACGCTGGAAGAATGCCTCTCGCTATCTCGCTCTGTGTGGGAGGGCACTTGTGGTGGAGCTAGTTGCCTGAATCTGCTGCCATAGGCAAGATGAAAGCTGCTGCGTCACTGAAGGTTTTGAAGTGGTATAGAATGTAAATGAAGAACAGCAGCATTTTTCCACTTCATCTCTCTATCCACCACTATTAACTCAGAAACATTGATTAAAAGCTTCAGAGAAAATGGGGCTCCCAACAAGCTAACAATAACTGAAGGGCGAGTCACCAGGTACAGGGAAATAAGAGTGGGGAGGGAATATATGACAAATTTATTGTTTATTGTTATTGTGATATGTTATGTCACAATGGGCTTTTCTAATCATATTGTGGATATTGTCAGTACAAAAACTAAGGGAAACCAGAACAAGTCAGTTCCAAGACGGTTTCTTCTCCTGGGCCATCAGGATGCTGAACAGACAGGAGTGTTGGTGACTCTGTCAAAGGAACCGTCACTACACATCTCGCCTGAATCGTCATCACGAAGATCTCCATGGACAATCCACACCCATCATATAGACTGACATCTTGATCTTGTTTATCCTCAATCCATATGTTGTATAATCTGGAATATATATATTTATATATATTTGCTGAGGTAGATAAAGAGAGAATACATACATATTCTATCCCCTGTATATACCCTGCATCTCTTTTATCTACCTCAGACTTCCCAAACTGCATATATATTATAATGTGTACATCTGTTTTGTATTTCATACTGCAAGGGACTCCAGCCTGAGTTTTTTACTCACCTCCACACCTTTACCTTCACTGTGTAAATGTGACATGACAATTGACATGATTTGATGAACACTGACATCTTGTTTCATTATAACATGAGCTGAACTAGGCCTGCTTGACCAGATTTAGTGCAGCACAGTTTGTACATACTGAATAAAAACCCTTGTAGTTGTAGGTTAGTTTTTATTGTTGCTGGTATTATTAAAGTAATGTTTTGTACGTGGCCTACATGTGATAAAATGTGGTTCTATTATGCTGATCACAGTTTATTCAATCTCAAAATAATTAAATATTGTGATGCATATTATGCATCATCAAAAAACCTCAAAGGATCACGATATAGCATTTTTACTACATCGCTCACCACCTAGAAAGAAATCGGGTCAACATTATTGTCAATGGAAAACATATCTTGCTAAAACATAATGATTAGGTGGAAATTAGTTTTACATTAGGGATTCCTTTAAGATACAGATACAAGAGGACAGGGCACCTAAATCTATACCGAGTTTTACCAATAGTGGGGTCTAAAAGTTGCTTCTATTTTGCATTCCTTTCTTATTTAACAGGAAGATTCTCTCTCATTACAAATTCTACTATCAGTTTAGATCTTGCCATTTTGTCTTTGCAAAGATTGCAAAAGATTCGATCAAATTTGCCCCATAAAGGGACATAAAAACTGTGATCATCACTATCTGCTGTAAAAATGCCCATTCGCCTCCAACAGTGCCGCAATCATTTTGATAGTGAGATTCACAGTTTAAAGACTAGAAATTCTGATGATATATATATCAAAGGTCAGAGGAATCATTCAAAAACTACATGTGCTTTGAGGTGGATAAATGAGGGCAGGTTGTTTTGGCAACCCTGTGGAGCAGATTCCCAATGGCTGAATGAAGTATGTGCACATAGCATGCTGGATACTGTAGTGAAAGAAGAGTCATGGAAGAAAACATACAAGGATACAAACTGGTCAAACCACTAACACTGAGGAGTGCAACGCTGTGCTGAACAACATGGGGGAACAGCAGGGTAGCAAGGATGGCAGGCAGGTCATCAATCGCCATACAACTCTCCCTAACAGTAGGCACCAACATTACACCACTACCCCACTTTCAACATGTGCTTTAAACAACTGGAAAACAAAACCGTCAAACTGTCATCATCATTATGCTCCACTCTTCATGCGAATAAATAAGACTCTTTTACTTACTTGATTGACACTGAACACAGTGAAGTATCCCCTCCATTGATAGGCAGCGTATACAGACACACACTCACCTCGAGGATGTGCATGATGGTGCCATTGGCCGGTCTGACAAAGACAGGCCTGTTGTCGTTGACGTCGATGACGGTGATTTGGAGGCTGGCGGTGCCCCAGAGTGGAGGTCTGCCGTGATCTGTAGCTACTACAGTCAGATTAAACCTCTCAAAGCTGTGCAGAAGACGCAGCGAGCGAATCAAACCAGTGTCAGGATCCAGAGAGAATGCATCTGAAAACGAGAGAGAGAGAGAGAGAGAGAGTTGCTTGATTGTTCCTTAAACTTCTTAAGCTTTCGAAGCTCTCATAACAACAATACAAAAAATGATAAAAATGGATATAATAGATTTCCAGATGTGTTTAATTGACTGAACCGTGTACACTGAATAAATTTTAACTGAGTAAAAGTCAGAGACCACCCTTTTTCATTTCCAGCCAAAACCATTTCCAGCCATTAAGTACAAGTTCTTCATTTTTTCAGGAGATTTCCGAGGAGATTAGATACAAGCTAATAAAAATGGACATAAATCACTTTAATACCAAAAAAAACCCACAAAGGAAAATAAGTAGAATCTCAGATTTTTTTCCTGTTGCTGAAAAGCAATAACTTGCATCTAATGGCCATTATGATTGGAAATTAAATAGGTCAAGTCTCTGCCTTTCACATAGTACTGTGCTGGGAACTGGGAACAAGACAGCTTCGTATTAGCCTAAGTGTCATTCACACATGCACTTTTACTCTGGGATTTAACAATAATTAAATTAGTTAACTGTGAACATGAGCTGGAGTTGTAATCTAGGCAAATTCCTGGTAAACAAACAATCAAGCCAAGACCTATTACAATGCCAATGACCAGGAGGTCCATTTAGTAGCAGGAAATGCAGTGACTACACTGTAAAAGAAATAGTTTTAAAAATTCAACTTTCGAGTTAGTTGAATTTCAAAGCAAAACATTATCAACTTGGGTGAAGCAGAATATTATTAATACGGGTTGATCTTTGGACCCCTTCCCAGAGGAGATGAATCTATCGATTGTGGGTGCGTTCAAAGAGAACTCCTGGTACAGGATGTGCCTTCTGAGGATGAAGGTGTGATCTACTATTACCGTACAGCATCTTCATTAGCATAGTGTTGATTTAGCATTTTAGACCTAAACATCCAGCTGGGCCTTTGTTTTGAGCCTGAACTGAAACTCTAAAAACGCAGCTTTAACTGTCCTAAATGATTATCCATAACAGGCCAGCAGTTAAGTATTCATAGATGTATGATATACCGTATGTGTGTGTGTGTTTATGTGTGCTCTACCTGCCCCAGGCCCTTGCAGGCTGTAGGTGAGTAGAGCGTTTTCCCCTTCGTCCAGGTCGGTAGCGGTCAGGGTTATCACAGACGTCCCGCTGGGCTCGTTTTCAAACACGTTGGTGCTGAACACACGCTCTGAGAACCGTGGGCGGAAATCATTCACATCTAGAACCGTCACCAAAACCTGACACAGAAATATAAGCAGAAAGAAGGAGGTAGAGGTCATAAGGTCATCTATTGGTTTGACAGGTGGTCGAGTGACTCCTAAAGGAATCCTTGGCTGATCCGCATTTCAGGTCCTCACTCCAATAACTGCATTTCTCACATTAGGGCTGCACAACATGAATATGGAATGTGATGCTGGATAAAGCTGTTGGACCTCAAGGTGATAAAATGGTCTTTTCTAGTTTGGTAATGGGGTCTTCTACACATCCATCAAGGACTTACACATCTTCTATTCTGTATTCGGTTTGAGAATTGAGTCCCAGTTCACTCTTTCCACTAAACTCTTAGAACGACTTGGGAAAATTCATTAGTTTCCAGATTTACAAATATGCTGTGGTATACTGTACAAGTTTCCCTAGCATAGTTACAGTTGCTAGTCTATGAAGGACCAACTGGCAGAACCAATTTGCTACAGCGCCACCTTGAGGCAGACTAGTGCTACAGCTCTAGTTAGTTAAGAAATTTAGATTTTATGACTTTCAGAGTGTCTAATAGGTTACGTATGGGGTTCTGGACCCCCAAGGACCCCCTGGATTTCGCATTTTTGAGCATGAACATTAAATTTTACAGTTGGTGAAGACACTTCTTCTGACAATGCACCTCACTTGAGACTAGTCACTTAATAATAAACCTGACATAGTTTGGCAGATTTCTCAAATATCGTCCTTATCCCAAATGTAGCTGGTCAGCCAAGACATGCTTGGTACTAATAAGTAATGCCAAACAGACTTGCTTAAGTGGTTTCTGCTGCTGTATGATATACTGTTATCTGTAAACATGGACAAAAAATCAAATATCAAAATATCAAATAACTAAAAAACAGTGGTAGCAGTAGTTTTTTTTTATTTGATGGATTACTAAATGTATGTCATACAGTGTAAGAAACTGCAAAAGTGCCTGGAAGTACTTAACAAGTGTGTCTGTTTGTTTTAGTATTTAGTTTGCACAGTGCTATAGTGGTTGCTACAGTGTTTGTTAGCTTTACCCACAAGGCGCAAGTGCAAAACTAAACAGACAAACCTCAGACGCCAAGCACCTCTTGGATGATTGACTACTAGGCAAATTATCCCTAGAGTTAAGGGGCTAACTTTCAGTTAAAGCCAGAATGCAAACTAGGTAAACCACTGACACTCCCTGTTCTTGTTTCAAGCCAGCTTGCCTCTTCACGTGATCTTTTCATTTCCAGGGGGTTTCAATTCCGCTCCCCATTTGACAGATCAATGCATGGGTGCTTAACCCACTGGGTAAGTTGTAAAAGTCAGCTGATGTTCTATAAACATCCTCACTGAATACAACAGGAAATAAAGACTTGTCAAGCCGAACTCCGCTCTTCTGTTGTTAATCAATCTTGCAGAAAATCATGGCTATGTTGCTGTTCAAAAATGAGTAATCCTGTTTTTAAAGATGTGAAATATGAAGTAGTCTTTATATTAATATTGACATTATTGCATTATAATGCCCTTGTTAATGTTAAACAGTTTTCTCAATATTTTATAATCATCTACAGCTATAACATGTGTTCCTTGTAGTGTAGTATGTTAGATATTATATTATATTATATTATATTATATTATATTATATTATATTATATTATTGTTTTATACATGCATCTACAGCAACATTGGTTTTACATTAAAAAAAATATGTTTCAGTAGCAATAATAAAAGTCATAACTCAAATACACATCTTACAGTAGTTACTGGCACTGAGAAAGGCCTGCCCTGAGGTCAGCAGGCTGGTCAAGTAAAATACCTGAACTGAATTTTCTCTGCGGTTGCTGGGGCTACCACCGGGGTTGTCCCGAGCGACAGCGGTGAGTGTGTAGTGGTCTTTAGTCTCTCGGTCCAGCGGAGACAGGATGTAGATGTCGCCCTGTGAGAAAGAAGAGGATGAGGGCATGACTGGGGTCTTTTCTACACCGCTGCAGATTTGATTGTTTCATAACAAAATTGTGGTAGTTTAAACACACAGAGCACGCAAACAAACAGACATCAGCATCACTCTCAGCGGTACAGCAGATTAATACATCACAGTAGCCATAAAACGGCATTTGTGTTTTGAAGGTCCCTGAGTTGAACTAAGTTGAACTAAGCATTTTTGTTGATCAGTGTCATTGATGGAATATTAATCCAGATTAAAAACAAATATTTTAAAATAAAGTAAAAGTTCTTGTGTATGACATCTTGTTTCGCAGGACAAAATCCAAAATCAAATTTTGTCCATTTTTTTATGATTTTGTGACATCAGTAGGAATAAAAGACATTCTGTTGATACAGAATGTAAACCAAACAAGTTCTGGTTTTGGCTTAAAGTTACGTTTTTAATTCATGGCGGTGAGGTAATTAATGGTGGAGAGGGAATTCATGGCGGAGAGGTAATTCATGGCGGTGAGGTAATTAATGGTGGAGAGGTAATTCATGGCGGAGAGGTAATTAATAGTGGAGAGGTAATTCATGGCGGTGAGGTAATTCATGGCGGTGAGGTAATTAATGGTGGAGAGGGAATTCATGGCGGAGAGGTAATTAATGGTGGAGAGGTAATTAATGGCGGTGAGGTAATTCATGGCGGTGAGGTAATTAATGGTGGAGAGGGAATTAATAGTGGAGAGTTACATGCTGGGTGTTGTAGGGAAAATACGACATAAATATGACATAATATGTAAACCTAATACATAAATAGACTGTGGTGCCAAAAAGTTGGTGAGATTCTATTGAATGAAACATTTCACAACAAACCACAACACACACACACACACACACACATACTGACCGTGGAGGGTGTGATCCCGAACTTGCCCTCTCCGTCCACCAGCGAGTACTCAATAACTGCAAAGAGTCCTGAGTCTGAATCTGTAGCACTCACTCGCACAATAATGGTGCCCAGAGCCACGTCCTCAAACACTGGCCTCTACAAAGACCGAAAATAAATTAAATATATATTAATAAAATAGATACAATATAATTTGTATAAAAAATATAAACGGGTCTGTGTAAATCAGTCCTGAATAGACACACAATGATCATTTGAATATCGTTGCTGTCCAGAGAAAAACAGGTATCTCCAAAATGGCAACTTTACAGGAGAGGACAAAAACCTAATTTAACTTCAATGTAAGTCAATGGACTTTTTTTTAACCAAGCAGTTTGGGGCCATTTCTATTGGTCCATTCATCACGAAAGTTTCACACAATGTAAACAGCAGCTGCTATGGCAGAAATTAAGGAAAAACATGTTTTTCTTGGGACAGCGACAATTATCAGAATCACACAAGGTTGCCAAGTCTCAGTGCTCATCTAAAGTGTCCTGACAGTGAGTATTATCTCCACTGTGTTTACATACCTGGTATGAGGGCTGTTTAAAGATGGGGTTGTTGTCATTGACATCGACGATACGCAGGTAAACAGGAAGTTCAGAGAACCTCGGTGGGCTGCCCCGATCCTGAGTGCGCACCGTGAAGTTCAACCACTGCACCTGCTCGTAATCCACTGTTCGATTGGCTATGATCTTGCCTTGGAGAGGGAATGATGCTTATTAGAGGCAAAGCTTTGCTGTATGTGTTCAAAGCATCCTGGACTAACTTGCAATGCCAACAGTTTCCAATCACCGGGTCTGTACAAATGAATTAAACCCTGTTAAGATGCTCAGAACTAGCATTTTAGAGTTTAGCATTCTATTTTAGGGTAATTTTATACACTTGTCTGCTACAAAACTGGTCCTGCATTATTACAAACAGCCATTCCAAACTTTTGGACTGTGGTGTATTTTGTGGTAAGTGTACGGCGCCTGTCGTACTGAAGGAACGTATGTGGCCGTGTGTTAGTTTTTTACCTGTAGACGGATCCTCTAGTCGGACATAGTCTCCTCTGGGTAGATGCAGGAGCTCATAGAAGATCTGTCCATTAGGGCCTTTGTCTGGATCCACAGCAGACACTGAGAGTAAAGTGGTGCCAGGCTGAGCTCCTTCCAGAATACTCTCTGAGAAATTGGTGACACCAAAAGGCCTAAAGCGAGGCGCGTTATCGTTCACGTCCAGCACGCTGATGGTCAGCCTGGCTGTCAGGAGTGGAGGGGGAGGGGCAGGGCAGGGAGTTAGTCAGCAGGGAGGTGAAGTTAGACAATGAAGAGAAAGAAGTATCAGTGGGAAAATAGACAAAAGAGAGACAACATAAAATTACTGGGGGCAAAAAAACTTCATCATCATCAAAGTCCATGCAATGTAAAAAGCAGCTGAGGTTCTCAAATGGTAAAATTTATTATATTATGATAACAAAAAGGGTTATATCATGTTACATTATCAACCATAAAGTAAAAGTTACAGATTTTTCATGAGATGTTTCCTAGGAGCTTAAATATGACATACACCTGCATAAGGGAAAGGAATGTCAAAGGAAAATACCTCCTAACAGCCGTACAGGAACGGGTAGACCACATAACTGTCCCTATCAGATAAACGGCTCCTAAACTTTCATTTTTGAGAGAGAGGAGAACATGAAGCTCCACTCTTGCTTCAGATATGAAAACATCCTTTCTGTCCATCCCTCCACTGTGAGAAGACACCTTAGCGCAGTGGGTCTGAAAGGATGTGTAGCTGTTCAAGAAGCCCTCACCGAGAAAAACGAGGTTTGCAAATCAAACAAAGAAGCTGCTGGTGTTCTGAGATGGACAGTTATGTGGTCTACCCAGTCCTGTATGGTTGTTATGAGTCCCATGTTCTCTATATGTTTATGCAGATCACTTATTTGGCTTTGACTTTCTACAAAACTGTCCCGAACCACATAAACCGCTCTTAAACTTTCATCTTTGAGAGAGAGGAGAAAATCAAGCTCCACTCTTGCTTCAGGTGTTTCTGTCCACCTCAAGGCAATGGGCCTGAAAGGATGCGTAGCTGTTCAAGAAGCTCCTCACTGAGAAAAGGAGGGCTCGCAGATCAGATAAAGAAACCGCTGGTGTTCTCAGATGGACTGACCACCACATTGAACGTGTTTATGTTCAAGTAAAGGGCAAAATGTAACCAACTTTTAAGACTGAACTTTGTAAGAAGTGTGAAAAAAGAGAGGAAACTAGTGAATTTCTTCTTTCGTTTGCAATTCTGAGAAATTAATAACTTGTACTTAATGACCAACTAGACTGGACATTAAAAAAATGGAGGTTGGTCTCTGACTTTTGCACAGAACTGTACAAGCAGTACAACAAATTTCTAAGGGATAGAACAGTTCAGAGAGAGAAAGAGAGAGAGAGAGAGAGAGTCGGAGAAACAATTCATACTTACCATTGGGAACACTGACCGACATGTCGATGACATCACTGGCGTTATCATGCACTGACACTATGATCTCAAAAGTAGCGACCAGTTCTCTGTTCAAAGGGTTCCGCACAAAGACAGCACCTGAGGACATGTACATGCAACAGGCTTAGTTATAAACACTACAGTTCAAGTTTGGAATCACTATTATTGTTATTGTCAAGCTTCCGGGCTCTCCTCCTGCCTCAGTCAACTCCACGGACTACATTTCCCACCATGCACCTGGTCATGATGTCATTACCACATGCTCACAATCCACAAATCATGAACTGCCTTCCTGATCCTCTTCCCCAGAGTACTGATCGTATTCACCTGTCGCTCATTACATGTCTGTATATACAGCTCTGGAAGAATTGAAGAGACCACCTCAAAATGATCAGTTCCTCTAGTTGTACGGTTTCTGGGTTTGTGTTTGACCAGAATGAGCAGTTCTGTTTGATTCTATACACTACTATAAAAAACGTCTCCCACATTCCAGATCAGATATTGTATTTTAGATCTGTTTATTTAGAAAATCACTAATGACGCCTCCAGAAGCCTGTTTTGAACCATGCTCGCTGTGCATTTCACCCCAGCCACCGCTCGCCAGTCTTTCTGTAGGTCATCTTACGGTGGTTAAGTGACGGTTGAATGAGGTGGCACTCGTCACAGTCAGTAGAGAGTGGTTTTGGCCCTCTGCCAGTCTGTAGCTGTGTCATCCTGTGTGTTTGCTGCTTGACCTTGTTCTTATGAACCAGACGCTCACTGTATCTGCCAGTAAAGCTAGAACCGAACCTTCTGTTCCTCGCTAAGAACCTGCTGTACATGTGGAGATGCTGATTTAAGAAGAAACTGGAGTGGTCTCTTATTTATTTCCAGAGCTGTATACTACTTTGTTTTTCTTTAACCTTTGCAAGCTATTGTCAACATGTTTGGATTCTGAGTGTTTATTGCTGTGGTTCTGGGTTCCTTTGGTTTTAGGTCTTTGCTTGTTTGCTGGTTTCTGCTTTTGTCTTTCTCCTTTTGGTCTGAACACTGGATTGTCTCTTTTGGATTTGGCCTTGTCTCTCTCATGTCAGTTATGTCCGCCCTCGCAACTGTCAATCTATTTGTGTTACTGTGTTTCATTCCATCAACCACAATCAATAAATCAGTTCTAGTTTGTAGATCTGGGAACATCCGCTTAGTCCTTCCGGCATCACAGAAATAACCAATAAACCAATTTGTTACAGATCCACAATATGTCCAGCAGTGTCCAGACGACCTGCACCCATTGCTCAACCTACGCACCCTATGCTCAGCATAGGAAAGCATTGACCGATAGAATTGGAGGCTCTGGTACAGCAGCATGTGACTCTATGACCATGTCCAATACCAAGTGGTGGCAAGAGGGGTATAAAGTGGTGGAGCTCCATCTAGCACCTTTGAGTTGAGCTGGACTGATCCAGAACTGATCGTGCAACATCAGTACCTCACCTCACTAAAGGACTTACGGCTGAATGCAGTCAAAATACGGCAATGTTAGGTTAGATGAACGTATGACTTATCCACTTCATCTGTGCAGTAATATCATCACCTGAGGCTCTACACCTGTTCAGACTCACCTGTGTGAAAGTCGATCCCGAATGACTCCTGCAGTCCACTGACTGGGTTATTCCCATCATCCCTGGCTTCCACAGAGATGATGTAATACTCCAGACGAGGTCGGAGGTCAGGGTCCTCTGCGGTGAGGGTGGCCACCACCACCCCGGGCGGCGTGGACTCATTTACACTGATGGTCTGAACAGGCTGCAGGAAGCGCGGCCGAGAGTCGTTCACGTCATCCAGAACCACGGTCAGCGTGGCCGTGCCTGAGAGCGGGGGTGTGCCCCGGTCTGTTGCAGCGACAACCAGCCTGTACGAGGCACGTTCCTCTCTGTCAAGTGTGGCGTTTCCCACCAAGACAGCCCCGGAAAGGGGGTCCACCACGAAGCGGTCCTGAGCACCGCTCTCCAGGCGGTACTGTAGCCAGCCGTTAGAGCCGGCGTCTGCATCTGTCGCCGACAGCTGGGTCACCACAACACCTGAAAGTACAACACATGCATGCTTAGAGCTGTATGGGTCAACACTTGAGCTTCTCCAAACAGTGATGTGTAGCAGAAGGTTATTGTTGTGCTGACAGTCTTGAAACCCCTCCATATCTGTCCATGTCACTGTTTATAGCTTAAGCAAATGGAAAAAGCTCAGTCAGTCTGTCTGTGTGTCTGTCTGTCTGTCTCTCTCTCTCTCTCTCTCTCTCTCACCTGTAGGGCTGTTTTCGGGCAGGCGTACGGTGAAGCTTGAAGGGCTGAACACTGGAGGGTTGTCGTTTCTGTCCAGGATGGTGATGGTGAGAGGAACGCTGCTGTTTAGCCCCCCTACATCCTCCCCCACCAGAAACAGCTCCACCCGTGGGTCAGAGAATGCCTCTCTGTCCAACACAGCTCCCTCACGCACTGATACCACGGCTACAGCAGAAAGAGAGAGAGAGAGAGAGAGAGAGAGAGAGAGAGAAATAAGAAAGAGAGAGCAAGAGAAACAGAGATAGATTGAAAGAGAGAGCGAGAGACAAAGAGATGGGATAAAAAGAGAGTGAGAGAGAAAGAAAGGTAGAAAAAGAGAAAACGAGTGAGTGAGAGACAGAGAATGGAAAGAGAGATAGAAAAAGGGAGCGAGAGAAAGAAAGAGAGAGATAAAAAGGGGAATAAAAGAGAAAGAGAACGGAGAGAAAGTAAGAGAGTAAGAGATAGAAGGAGAGACAGAAAGAGAGATAAAAAGAAATAAAGAAATAAAGAAAAAAAGAAAGAAAGAAAGAAAGAAAGAAAGAAAAAAGAGAGATAGAGATAGAAAGAGAAACAGAGATAGAAAGAGAGAGAGAAAAGGAGAGAGATAGAATAAACAGGGGAGGAGAGAGAGACAGAGAAACAGGAAGAGAGATGGAAAGAAAGGGTGAAGAGAGAGAGACAGAGAGACAGAAAGAGAGAGAGAGAGGTAGAGAGAGGTAGAGAGAGAGCAAGCAAGAGAAAGGGATTGAGAAAGAGAGAGATGGAGAGAACGAGAGAGGTGTAGAAAGAGAAACAGAGAAAGAGAGAGAGAGAGAGCAAGAGAGGGATTGAGACAGAGAGAAAGAGAGATAGATAGAAAGAGAAACAGAGAGAAAAAGAAAGAGAGAAAGCGAGAGAGAAAGCGAGAGAGAGAGAGAGAGAGAGAGAGAGAGAGAGAGAGTCAGTAATCGTAACAATAGTAACAATGTTAAGTAAATGTTAAGCTAGGAGCCCTAACAATGCATTCTTGTATGGCAATGCAAATGTAAAGGGAAAACTAAATGACTAATAATAATAATAATAATAATAATAATAATAATATATAAACAGTGATTAGCAATGAGATGATGAGATACAATACAAAAATCATGCTGCTGTCGGTTTTAAGAAAGTGTGCTGTCAGAAACATTTTCAACATGATTCAGTATGAAACATGAAACTATCATTGTGCCAAAGCAGAGAAAGGAAAGACCGTGCGGACATTCAAAAGAAAAGTAAGACTTCATCATTTCAGACCTGCTCCGAAAGCCCCCTTCTCTTTTTTGAAGTCTGACCAGCACCTAACTGTTTCAGTCTGGCAAACACGAAAGATTAGTGGCCGATAGCCGTATCTGACCTGTGGTGGGGTCGATAGTGAAGAGGTCCACTCTGTTTCCCAGCAGACCATATTTCACCACAGCATTAACCCCAACGTCCCTGTCCACAGCCAAGACAGGCCCATTCAGGACCAACACGGTGGTGCCTGAGTGATGGAGGGATACAGATAAGAGGCATGAGGGTAAAGGCAGATATGCACGTCAAGATGTTTCAAATGATAATCATGGACTAAATTCCTTGTTTACTATCAAAAGTCGTATGCTTATCATGATGCAGCTGATCAGCAGTTAGACATCAGAACACTAAAATGCAAGATTAGCATTAGCTACTCTAGCTAGCCAACTAGATGATAGATAACGCTAGCTACAAACACACATACCTTTGGGCGAGTTCTCACTGATCTCTCCTCTGTAGCTGGAGGACGTGAAGATGGGCCTGTTGTCGTTCACATCCAGAATGGTAACCACCAGCAAATCTGAGTCCTGTAGAGGAAAGGAGGTATGGGAAAATGGAGGGAGATAATCACAGACCTGTAGACTGCGGAGGTGTGTTTTAACTTTGAATGAAACATAGAGAAGCAAGGGTAATCTAGGAGGTCTCAAGACCTGATGAAGTAAGATCAAACACTTGGTTATGCAGCATAGAAACTGGATATGCCGCACATACAATGGAAAAGTTATGGGACTCCTATTAAGTCTCCAAAAGCACTGTAAGATATACCCTTACTGGTCACTCCATTAGATACAGCGTGCTGGTGTTCGGTTAGAGACTGTAGCCCGTCAGTTGATGCACAGTATTCGTTAACCACCCTCTAACCCAGAGGGTCAATTTACGACCATTGCGTCTGGGTAGACTCATACCAGCATCGTACACATTCCCATGTGCTGAGAATGACCCACTACCCAAACAGTGTCTGGTCAACAGTGGGCCTGTGGCGAGAGACTGATGAATGGTGACAGATGGGCTACAGTGTGTAAATGTACACCTACACAGTGAACCTGTAACATAGGTGAACATATTGTATTGCATGGTATACAGTTGCAGTAGTTACCCTGCGGGCAATGCGGGGGTTCTCTGGGTTGTCTTTGACTGTGATAGTCAGCGTGTATTCAGCAACTCTCTCTCTGTCCAAGGGTCTGTTCACCTGAACCACTCCTGACTGAGAGAGAGAGAAACAAAGGCGGGAAAACATTAACCCCTGAAACTGTAGCCTTAGTTTTCAGTAGCTACTATAAACTACTATACAGTTTACACATGTGCCCGGTGGTAACAAGAGTGAGAAACTGACCTGTCCAGGATCCGCCCACAAGTACATACTTTACTCTACTATACTATAATGTGCACCAGCTGTTCCAGAAAATAAGCCAAAATTCTAAATCCTAACTTCAGGCAATATACACTCATCATCAAAGGAATAGCTGCACCCAGAAGGAAGTGCCGAATTGCAGTGCTGTTGGGAAGGAAGATAAAGGTTACCAGGAACAATAAATGATGATACATTTAGACTGATATGGACAATATTTATTGAGCTACACATACAAAAGTAGCATCTCTCAGTATGGCGTCGGGCCGCCATGTTTACTAATGCAACATGCCAGACGTCTCGGTATGGAGTTGTAGAGGTTCCTAATGGTGTCCTGTGATAATCCATCCCATGCAGCTTGAATATTCTCACACAGTTCCTGCAGATGGTGTGGTAGGGGTGGAGGTGGAGTGACACCAGGCCTTCTGGACTTGCCACGCTTGATAACAAACTGTTCATCTTGGTGCTGACACACACAGATCCATAACTGAAGATGACCTGCTGCCATTCTGAGTCACTCCGTGACAGTCTGGTGTGACACCACTGCAGTCTTTGGTGACGTAGATGTGGTGTTAAGGGCAGTCGTCGTAACGGTCTGTGTGCATGTAGTCCTGGGTCGTGCAGCCGTCTGCCAATGGTGCTGGCACTAACAGGATGACTCATGGAGGACATCAGTGCTTGCTGATGTCCACAACTGTGGCTGTTGGGTCAGTCAGGTACAGCGATAAGGCCCGTCCTTTACTTCCGTCATGTGCACAGCCAAGCATGAAACGTGAATCGTTCGCATGTCTCACAAATCAAGCCACCAAGTTTCATTCCTGTCGGTGGATTCCTTCTGGGTGCAACTATTTTTGCAACTATTCCTTTTGATCATGTGTGCATATTTTTGCATGTATGCAAAGTGTTACACTGTTAAAAAAGCCAGACATGCATTTTTATTGTTGTGCAAAAATGTTAGCATGGTGGCTAACCCACCTAGTTGCTATCAGCCACGCCAACATCCAACTGTAACAGCTGAAAGACATGCATTTGTGGGTGGAGTCTGGATATGTCAAACTTATGTAGTTCTACATAACAACTAAATTAAGCCTCCTCCCTCCCCCCTCACAGTTTCGTTGATGTAGAAGGCTCCGTCCGGGTTGCCCGCTGTGATGTTGTAGGTGAGGAGAGCGTTACGGCCACTGTCTGCGTCCTGAGCTCGGACGCGGGCGATGGAGGTGTGCACAGACGCTCCCTCGCTTACACTGGTGTTTAGGGGCAAGTTCAGCAGTACAGGGTCGTTGTCGTTAATGTCCAACACCTGAACTCCCACCATCACCTGATACAAAATAATACAGCAACAGTCAGAGAACAGAAAATGCTCTTGTCATCACTGCGCTGGGAAACTGGAACTGAAATGTATTTTATATAATGAAGTTAGCAAACAACATTTTTATTTTTTGGCTGAAGTCTTTGAAACACTACATCACACAGTGCATTGTGGGTATCCTGTGTATGCTAGGGTACAAAGATTGAATACGACTTCTTGTGGTGCACTGTGGGACTCCCTACAAAACACACTTTATAGTGAACAGAACATAATGTCGGACATAAGCTGCAGAGCAGTGGTCCGTGAGTACATGCAAGCAGATTGTCGCTAGAGACATATGCTTGTAATGTCTGCGGAATCTGGTACAAAAACACTTTTCCTATTTTACATGAAATTACAGTGTCTAAAAACAAATATTCACTTGCTATTAAAAAGCCTACTCATCTATGTTTGGTGTAAGGTACATGCATGGTATAAAAGCCTTAGGCATGAGCTTTAGCTTACCTAGCAAATTGTTGCTAAGGCAGTCTACTTAGTCATAGTTCAGAATACACAATGACATATGATTCATACCACGATCACATTACACTTTTCACACTGATATTTGGTTATTGTATTTTGGAGGAGCAGAACCTTTAGGCAATGCTTGACTACTATAATATAACACCTGCATTTTATTAATTTCTCCACTAATAAAGGTTACTGTACTCTATAAGGGTTATAAAGACTGGTTTATATCAGCACAACTGTGTCATACATGTAGATATATCCCTGAAAAATATTGAATATTAGCATAAGCCCACAATTCCCATACTGGCAAATTCATAGTTATTGTGCCAAATGAAAGCATTGACACATACAGTACAGAAACCTTGTCTTGTATTGTGACTTGTTGTTTGATTAATTAATAATGTAGTCCTATAAGAATCACCAAGTCTCGCAAAAAGGCTTTGTTCAATTATTATACCTTGCTAATACTCCTGGCTGAACTTTGCAAGCATTCAAATGTTGATATTAGATAAAGCTAATAAAATATAAGCTATTAAAGACTATCAGATACAAGCTCATTGGCCTGGTCCTGTGCAGTTTATGGGTGGGTTGGTGCTTAGCTCTACTGGTCAAATTACATGTTTTATTGCTTTATAACCAACAATAAGTGGAGCGATAATAAATGAACACATCCTCCATAAGAACAGTTCGTATCCAGTTTTACAGTTAACTGTCAAGTTTAACATAGTGGAGAAAAATACATCAAATGGAAAATGTGCCACAACTTTCACACAGTGCACGTTTTTTGTATAGATGTTTTCCCAATATGCTAAATGCAGTAAATAAACAGTAATTGTGCATTAAAGTTGATTCTCGGTAGAGGATGCTGACTTATCCTCATTGGCATGTGCAATTTTCCCGGGAGTGCTCAAAATTTGCATACGCCTGTAACTTATGTGTGTGTGTACCGTGCTGCTCCGTGGTGGTGTTCCCAGGTCTCTAGCCGTTATGGTGATGTTGTAATAGGCTGTAGTCTCTCTATCTAGTTCCACATCTCTCCTCACTCTCAGCTCCCCCTCCACAGGAGACACTATGAACTCATCTAACCCACACAGCACAGAGAGGAGAAAAAGCAGTCAAGAAATCATCACTTTTTCAATCTGTTCCAACCCTAGTGCAAAAAAAGAGAAACGGAATGACTCTGTACATCAGTTCCATATGACTATATATATATATATATATATATATATATATATATGGTCCACACATTTATCATCAGATGTACTAATCTAAACATGAAAACTGGGTGAATGTAGCGCACACCAAACATCCAGACACCCGCTAATCGACCATTTCTTTAAACATCAAGGGTATTCTTCCTTAGGAATGAGCTTTATCACAACCGTTGTATTGGTAAGCCATATATAAGTACATGTAATGCAATGTTGAAACCACACTACCCTAAGCCCGTTTATCTGAATTGCTAAGACGGGAACGTTATATCAGGCTTCAACCGAACACGCAGCAAACTCTTGATCACCTCCCACCTTTTATTGCAGCCATCATATCTCAAGTAGTCCAAAGTAGTTTTGTTTTCAAAGCAGCAAACTTATAGGAATGGGTCTAACCTTAGCCTAACATGGACACCATGGTTCCTGGTTCGATTCCAAGAGTATTTGACTGTCAAATCTTGGGCCCTACTGCCCACTTCAATCACATTTATCTCACAGCTATTGGACGGAGCCCAATAATCTCCCCAGAGAACTTCCACTGCTCCACAGTCCAAAGCTGTGTGGCTTCATACCCATCTAGCCGACATCTGGCACTGGGTATGGTGGCCTTGTGTAGCTCGTGTGTGGCTGCTCCAGGGCCTTATTATGGAGATTACACAAGCTGTGCAAGTAACTGGAGAATTGATAACTGAACACTTAACAGCACTACGTCAAACATTAGCAACTATGGATCTTTGGCTAGCTATAAGAAGAAGCTAGCTCGGTTTTCTCAGAATGGACATCATGGAAAGAGGCTGTGAAGAGATAGAAGAAGATGTGGGTGGAGGAAGCCAGAACAAGTCCTGGATTGGCTTTTACTTATTAGCGAGAGCAAAGATGCAAGACAACACCAATCTGGAACAGAGTGTTCATCCTGATGTCATTTATGAAATATGGGATGTATGCGGCAACGTTATCTGTCTCATACCTGTCTCGCAAAGATTTGTCATTTTTAATACACAGAAACAACTGAAAACGAGAGTGTAATCTGTAGCATCCATATCCCTGTGTGACGCATGCGTATGCACAACTGTAGCAAAAACACACCATGCTGGAACCAGTGAACATGTTTGAACATTCAGAAGAGCTGCTCTCACTATTTGGATCTCCAGCTGTGATGGTGTACTCCACTTTTCCATTGAGCCCCGAGTCCTCATCACTGGCTTTAACGGTGCAGACCCGGGGTCCAGGCTGACCCTCAGTGATCTCAAACGGGCCCTCGAAGGGCCGGGGAAACTGCGGGGTTACGTCATTCACATCTATCACATTCACCAGCACCTACAGGATACGGGAATAGAGCCAGGATTAGAGCACAAGCCAACAACAGAAAAGTACTTTGTCAACTTTCTCTTATTGTTAACATCAGTTGTATCAGTTGGCTTATGTTAGCGCTTGGTAGCCTTATGAACACTGCCCTATGGTAAAGTGATACCAAGGGAGTGCAAAGCCTCAAACATCAGACAAAACAGCTTCAGGTTTCAGGGAATATCATGTCATGTCATCTCTTACCTCTCCTACAATTTGACATCAGGTGAAATGACCTTGACCACAAGGGATCAGGCTAAGCAACCAGAGACCCACATGGTAAATTCCCTCTCTTTTTTATCCCTTAGAATTAAACAGGCTGTCTGGATGCCTCGCCTTTAAGAGTGATATACACTATATTGCCAAAAGTATTCACTCGTCTGTCTTTACACACATATGAACTTAAGCGACGTCCCATTCTTAATCCATAGGGTTTAATATGCTGTCGGCCCACCCTTTGCAGCTATAACAGCTTCAACTCTTCTGGGAAGGCTTTCCACAAGGTTTAGGAATGTGTCCATGGGAATTTTTGACTGTTCTTCTAGAAGCACATTTGTGAGGTCAGACACTGATGTTGGACGAGAAGGCCTGACTCACAGGCTCCGCTCTAATTCATCCCAAAGGTGTTCTATGGGGTTGAGGTCAGACAGCGGACTGTGGAATATCTAGTAGTGAGGACATTTCATTCTTTCACAGATGTGTGTAGAAGCAGTCTGCATGTCTAGGTGCATGGTTTTAGACACCTGTGGTCATGGAAGTGATTGGAACACCTGAATTCAATGATTTTGGATGGGTGAGTGAACACTTTTGGAAATATAGTGTATGTAAATGAGCTCTTTTATGACTGGCTGCACTGTATTGCCCAGGCTGAATCACTCTATAACCTCAGAATGAGTGGTGGGCGCTGAAGTACTACAGGTTGCATAGGTGATGATGTGTGAGACATCACAGAAACAGTAAAATCAAAACAGGCTTGGTTTCCATATCTGGACTGCATGAACTGGTGACAGAACAGACATTTGTGAAATTGATACAGCGTTTATTAAGGCTGTGTATATATTACAATTCAGTATTTGCAATGTATTGTTTCTATTGATATAACTATTTGTTGAAAAGAGCAGAGAAATTCTAAACCTTCAGTTGAGACCACATTTACTATATAAGAGGAGATATGGAAACTGTACACTGGTACTCACAGTGGCACTAGATGTCAGTCTGAGTTGTGGTATTGGGCATTGGTCAGTAGCAGTGATGACCAGTGTATAGCGTCCACTGCTGATCTCAAAGTCCAACTCTTTCATCACCACTATCCGGCCCTGTTGATGGAGCACACATACATCCGTACATGTTCAGTGTTATACATTATTTGCAATAACATGCTATACTGCAAACTGCTCCCAGCACTCAGCTGATCTGTGGATTACTCTACCGTAGTGGGGCTAATGCTGAACGTCTGGGCCAAGTTGCCAAGGGTAATGTCATAGCGAAGAGTGCCGTTGAGCCCCTCGTCAGGGTCGGTGGCCGTAACGGTGGCAATGGTGGACCCGACCGTGTCCGGACCCTCGGTGAGAACAGTTACATACTCCTTCGCAGCAAAAACTGGGGCGTTGTCGTTCTCGTCTATTATCCGCACCCACACCATGGTGGAGGTCTGCAGGGGTACAGAGGAAAAGGACGTTTCACCAACACCTGGACTGGCTGAGTTGCCGTAATCATGATTCATGTTCGACGCTGTGGTCTTCGGTTTGTCATTTCGTGGTGATTGTTATATGACCATTAAATGATATTAGCTGCCCTTCTGAAAACCAAATGTACTTTTCTGCTTATGAAACCTGAAGTGTCATGTATGTAACTATATATCATTCGCCACATAACCTTATTTCAGACATTATAATATATTACATAAGCTAGATAATGTCTTTATAATCCATTTATTATGCTGTATAAATACAGGAAATATAAGAAGTGTTAACAATAATTCATTTAAAGGGGACATATTATTACAAACTCACTTTTTCAGTGCTTGTACTCATAAATGTGGGTATCTATAGTGCCTACCAACACACTAGGAGGGCAATGGTTAACCGACTTAGTCTACTAAAATCAATGACCAAATTAGTTGGCAGCTAATGTAAAAGTCGACTAGTTGGCGATGTCATTTCCTGTAATTCAATAAAGACCTGTGACCAAAGAATTTTGTTGCAACAGAGTGTAAACAGACTCTGTTTACGAATGGACAGAGAACAGAATGCACTGTTTAAATTTAAAATTTTTTTTTTGGTTTTTAATTTTCTTTAAGGGGAAAACTGCTTTAGTTTTGCTCTATTTTATTGCTGCTATTTTGCACATCTTTAGCTTTAAATTGTGACAGGATTTTATTTTTAGTTGTATGTATCTTCCATATTAGCAGAAAAATTCATTAAAGCCGTGAACTGTTGAGGTATTCGTATTTATTGTCCTAATTGTTAGTTGGCAAATGCATTAAATAACCTCAGGTTAAATTTAAAGGCTGTTAACTACATAAGAATTATTTGGTAATCGAGTGATTTAAAATCCAAATAATTGATTATTAATTTCTCAACTGATTGATCAAAACAGCTGTTTGTTGCAGTGAAACACTCTGTTTTTTGTGGGCTGCCTAGAATAGAAAATGGGGGATTCGACAAGTCTTTTGAATTTGGCTCCCCTTCATACATCAAGTTGGGACTCATTACAAAAATACCTCCCCCCCATTATAGTATCTCCAGCCACAGCTTCAGAAGGGATGCCATTTATTTTTACAAGTGCCAGAGGCCCTAGAATTATACGGAAGCTAAGAGCTAATCACAGAAACTACTTCTCATGTCGGCTGCATCAAGTGGATAAAGGTTGTTTTTGATTTCAATGTCCAGGTACAGTTGCCAAAACCCTGTATGTGTGTGCTGACCACTTTCTGTCTGACACACATACTTCTTATTCACCAGCTTCTTGTTTGAATTTCCCAGTTCCACCTTAAAAAGTGCGGTAGTTACATTCTGGTGCCTCAGACAAGTGGTGTTAACTGCTTATTTACCAGTTTCAAACAAGAAACTGGTAAATAAGAAGCTGACTTCAGAAACTTTTCCTAAAAGATGGACCAACACCAACTGTCTGTGGCAAAACTGCAGACATGGGAAATAGAAGTATTTTATTGGCCAATATCAGAAGAGTTAAATACACTCGTCGTCAAAAGAATAGTTGTACCCAGAAGGAGGTGTGGGACTGCAGTGCTATTGTGAAGGAAGATAAAGGTTACCAGGAACAATAAATGATGATAAATTTAGACTGATATGGGCAATATTTATTGAGCTACACATACAGAAGTAGTGTCTCTCAGTATGGCGCCAGGGCTGCCACGTTTGCTAACGCCTCGGGATGGAGTTGTAGCGGTTCCTAATTGTGTGCTGTGATAATCCATCCCATGCAGCTTGAATATTCTCACACAGTTCCTGCATATTGTGTGGTAGGGGTGGAGGTGGAGTGACACCAGGCCTATTGGACATGTGACGTGTGACAACAAACCATTCATCTTGGTGCTGACCACGGTGCCTCCACATACGGATTCATCGGTCATTTCTACCAAGACGACGTTGACATGATGTTAAGGGCAGTCGTTGTAACGCTCTGCGTGCATGTAGTCCTGCGTCATGTAGCCGTCTGCCAATTGGGCTGGCACTAACAGGATGACTCATGTAGGGCATCACTGCTTGCTGAATGTCGGCAATCATGACTGTTGGGTCAGTCAGGTACAGCGATAAGGCCCGTCCTTACTTACGTCACATGCGCGGCCGAGCGTGAAACTTGAATCATTTGCATGTCTCGCAATGTCAAACCAACCCACAAAGTTTCATTCCTGTTGGTTGATTCCTTCTGGGTGCAGCTATTGGTGCGACTATTCTTGCGTAATGTAACGCTATTGGTTTGTTAGTTGAATGTCGGTAAGATGAACTTCACCTGATCAACACGTGAATAACATGAGAGTAAAGTGAGAGAATGTGTACTGGTGTGGGGGCACGCCCTGCAGAAAAGGGGGTGGGGGTCCGGTAAGCAGTGGCTAATTAACATTTAAAGAAACAGACACTCAAGCTGGGCTGTTTAGACAGGGTGGGAAGGGAGCGGTGCTGCTTCAACCTTCTGGTATTTTGCCCAAAGCATGTCCCAGACATTTCATGAAGACCCCAGAGGACAGTGTTAACTTGTGGAAAAGAGGTAGAATAGCTCACCAAGCTTGTGTTATTGATGGCAATTGATGCAAAACTGCATCGGATAAAAGGAACCTACTCCAGCACAGAATTTCACAAGACCAACAAATGACAGACTCCATTCCAACTCCAACCCTCTCGGCAGGGTCTCCCCTGTCCTATAATTACACGACAGCTGCTTTGTAAGACTAATTAGCAATCAGCGTTACTGGTGTCATCAGAAAAGGTTGACCGCTTTCGTGACACATAAAAAACCCAGAAACATAGTCGGGTGCACCCAAAAAGTCCCCCTGTGGACCACCCAGTGTAAGCAGGCTTGACAGTCTAAAGGTCAGAGCAGGGTTTCCCCGATGACACACTTGGTAAAATCAGGAGGGCCCCTTCTTAATCATCTTTGCAGTGATGTTGAGACCCTTGAGGAACCTTTAAGAGAAGCGTACAGAGAGCACATACGGACATTGTCGCAGAAGAACCACTTTTTCGTTACCTAAAGAAACTTTCAATGGACCGTTCTTCAAAGAACCATTTGTGTACGACAGACTGTGATACAGAGCTGGTGACAGGAACCATAGCCGTTTTAATTACTATCCAAACCCACCAGTGAACCTACACATGTCTACACAAGTAATAATAATCATAATAATAATAATTTAGGTCAGAAAACAGCGTCTCAGGGAACTGGCATCAGGCAGGGTTTCACAAGCATTTCCACTTTCTGTAATGTAGGGATATTAAACACATCAGATATCTGATTCCTACCACAACCACTGCAAGTAGGTAAGTGGGTAAGTAAGTAAGTAAGTAAGTAAATAAAAATAAATAAATAAATAAATAAATAACAGTTCCTTAAAGAACCATTTGTGTAGCCGAGATATGTGAGTTTAAGCTAAAGCCCCTTCATTTATTTAATGTCCAGTACAAACAAAAAGTCATTAGGTGCGAGTCCTTTCCAGAAGGGGTTTCTGAGGGGATTCCCTCTGATTACCCTTTGATCAATAGGTACAGAGAAAAGGGAACTTGGTAGACCACCCAACCTGTCACCATCAGAGCTTTCATCTTCAAGAGCGAAGAGAAACTCGAGAAGAAAAGTGCAACCAACCTTTAAGACCGAACTTTTGGAGGCATGGAAAACCAGCCTTGCAGATTTGATTGACATACTGACAGTCTCTTATACAATCTGTGTCACTATTTCTTTTCATGTGGTCTTTACCATGAAGATACGTTGGCATTAAATGTAGTCTATAATAAGAGTATGATACTTGCATGAAAATATACAGTCATTTGGGATATTGGTTACATTATGGTTTCTCAAAATCAGCCTTTCGATAAAAAACAAACAACAAAACATGTAGGTTTCTGTGGGGAGACTGCATGGACTTCCTTTCATTTCCTAGAGACTCCTAGAGCCAAACTGTAACCATAACTCCTTCTAACTGGAGCCCGACCTTCTAACCTCCTAAGTCTTCATCTGAAAACAGAGCGATTTAACATAGTGAGGACCTGGTTGTGGTCACCATAACATGAGTGTCAAAACATGCCGTGTGCCTAAACGTGGCTTTAACATGATACAAACACATACGGTACCAGTCTAAAGTTTAGAGACGGCTACTCATAGAAGGTTGCCCTTACGTTTATCTTAATGCTTTACTGTAGAATAAAAGTGAAGACTTCAAACTATAAAATAGCACTCATGGAATTATATAGTCCACCTTAAAACCTCCAAAATGGAACTTTACAGGAGGGTAAAACAGCTTTCTTAACCTGCAGTGGAGGCTGATAGAACAAGGTTTATTTCTACGCAGTTTTGGAGCAATTCTATTGGTCTGTCCCTCATGAATATTCACTAAACTCAAAGAGGAACTAGAGCTTTTACACTGTGCAGAAAAAGAGATCAAAATTTCTACACCACTAAATATATATTAGAGGTGGAGATATGGAGAAATATAATACTGTGGTCCATCAAGAGTATATGTGGTATATCAGGATATGTACTGTTTCAGACTCTCATCAGTTGGAGCTGTTAAGTGTGAGCCTGTAGAGTCTTTAACATCACCAACAACATCCGTTTAGTTGGGTGTGTCTAAACTTTAGCCTGGTACTGTGCTCAGCCACAGGTTTCGACCACCCAAACAATCCCTTGCTTGTGTAATCACATTGTTATTTTCATCCTGATTCATATTCTGTTTATTATGAGGGGGACATTTGACTTATCGGTAGCTGCTGTTATGTATATAACTGACCATAGCTCATGGCACGGACTGACCCCTGCTTAGACTAATAACAGAAAGCTTCCTCCCAGTACAGAGACTGATTTACAGGACTGTGGCTGGTCAGTAGTTTCGGACAGGCGCTGCAGTCTGTTTGAACACAATTAGCATTTCCTGAATGTGTCATTGTGCATGTGTTCTCGTTTGGCCTGCTGGACGCGTGCTTGATGTTATCTGCTGTCTCGGGTCTCAGCTGCAGCCAGTTCAAATGCAGACTGATGAAACTGTCTGACCACACAGAAACGGGCTGTTTAATGCAGTGAGGGGGAAATCAGAATGGCACTGCGTCGGCAGGTTATGACTGAGGACCTCATGCACTTAGTCTGCACCTATTAATATAACTAAGTTCTGAATAGCTCACTGATGTGTTCATGGCTCACTCTCACTTACTCGGCAGTCAGCCGAACCTCTAAACGAGCAGATTTACTGTAAAGGGACTGAGAGGGGGGAGGGGGCAGTGTGTGAGTGCATATGTGTGTTTTTGAAACATCTACATTTATCAGTGTGTGAAAAGGTTGGCTGCCCTCCACGTGGCCTCCATGTGCAACACTTTTATATCAATCAAAAACGTTTGAGCTTTCAGAAATTCAGCACGAGTCTATTACTGAAAGGTAAACAAAGCCATTCAGAGGGGTTTGGTGTGAAGTGGCTCAGTGTACAGAAACTTACAGACTGTGATACAGTGCTGGTGATGGGAACCTGGGGTCATTATGCCTAAAAGGTAAATATAGCCAACAGTGAACCTACACGTGTCGTACACAAGTAATGTAATACTGGTGATGGTAAAATAGTGGTAAATAATAATAATAATAATAAAAGTTTACTTTGGGGACTGAAAACAATGTCTCAGCCATTCGTCAGGGTTTCACAACCATTTCCACTTTCTGTTATGTAAGGATATTAAACACGTCAGACACGTCAAACACATCACACTGCAGGGTAAATCAATTTTTTGTTAAAAAGTAAATAAATAAATAAATGCTGTAGTATTAATTGTGTTTTATCTTCCTAGTTAGGTGCCTTAACATTTTGAGTTACTTGAACTACTAACTCACTATTCTAAAGCTGGATTGTAAAACAGATTACTTGGTGTATTTATTTGTTTGTTTGTTTGTTTATTCAGTGTGGCTTGTGAACATTCTGACTGAGTTTAGTCTAGAATTGAGCACTTCACACCAAACCGGTCTGAATGACTTAAAAACTTAACCACTTAGTCAAACAGGCAGATTCAGGTCCGTTTAAACCTGCAGACACAGACATACAGCATGACTCAAGTACAGTTCAGCAATCACCACTACAAAGAGGTGAACAGAGAGAGAGAGAGAGAGAGAGAGAGAGAGAGAGCGAGAGAAAGAAAGAAAGAAAGAAAGGGAAAAAAAAGATAGAGACAGAGAGATAAGAAAAGAAAGAAAGAAAGAAAGAATGAACGAACAAAAAAAATGAAAGAGAGAGACACAAACAGAGACACGGAGATAAGAAAAGAGAGACAACAAAAATAAAGAAGAGAGGGACCAAAGAACTACAGAAATAAAAGTTCAAAAGAGAGAAAGAGTCAAACAGCAAAAAAGAGAGATGTAGAAAAATGCAGGAAAAAGAGAAAAAATAGGGTGAACGAGAGAAAGGAAAAGAACGATAAAAAA
>CM067478.1:34982911-35029629 GCA_034552555.1 Semaprochilodus insignis
AGTAATGTATTACAGTGTATTAGAGGTGTAAGGTGTATTAGAGGTGTAAGGTGTATCAGAGTAATGTATTACAGTGTATTAGAGGTGTAAGGTGTATTAGAGGTGTAAGGTGTATTAGAGGTGTAAGGTGTATTAGAGGTGTAAGGTGTCTTAGAGTAGTGTATTACAGTGTATTAGAGGTGTAAGGTGTATCAGAGTAATGTATTACAGTGTATTAGAGGTATAAGGTGTATTAGAGGTGTAAGGTGATTTAGAGTAATGTATTTACACACAGGTAAAACTTTCCACAAGTTTTGAAGGGTCCATGGAAACCTACATGAGCTGCAATTTATTATTAATTCTTAACACTTTCCATGTATTAACAGTAACTGTTTTATGTAAAGGCCTTTGCTGATGAACTTTGTGAAAGAAATAACAACATAATGAACGTACACATAACGGAAGTATTCAAATCTGCCAGCTGAATCGGGACAGTCTTACGACACACAAACCTTTGGCATTAAAGGTCTGTAATAAAGCAGTCACAGTAAAAATGAAAGTAATTAGCCTTCTATGTGGGTAGCACTTAGGTAACTCAGGTCTGTTCTGACTGTGGCATGAGTTTACGGCTTTACTCTCACTTCTTCATATTCAGACGTCAGAGTGTATGTGATGTGACCATGTATAGTTGTGCTTGCGCGCACAATTACACATATTAAAGTATTTAGGAATGTTGCTGGGTTCTGATTTTCAGCGCAATACTTGTGAAACTGAGAAAGGGAACTCTTAAAAGTCATTAGCCAAGCAAAAACACACAGGAAAAATGAGCGTACGACAGATATAGAGAGGAGCGTAGGGGGCAGATTTTGCTGACTTTTGTATTTTTTGAGCCCAGCATAGCAGTGAACTAAAAATAAGGAGTTTGGCAAGTTTATATAAGACTATACAAATGGCGTACTATACATTCCAGCCGTGGGTTTCAGCCTGGCTGCTGAATACTGATCCTGCAGCTTATGTACTTATATGTCATCATCTCAGCGGCAGGGCTGAACTCGTTGTTGCTAAGGTTTCATCCATTTCTGTTTTTTTAAGTTACTCTTTTCCTTTTAAAATGTGACTGTAAATCAATGCTATCATGCATCAATCGCTTTTACGTGTAAGCAACATGACTTAACATACACAAACTGCCATAAACTGCACTTCGGAGCATGAAAACGCAAATGCATAGCAAGACACCTCAAGCTCCAGTTGCTCTTTTATTGTCACGCTTATTGTCACAATGCTGATCGATAACAAGCCACCAGTGATGTGAATTCCATTCCGAGTGTGGGCGTTCGCTCAGAAACCATCGCAGCGCATCCAACAATGAAGGCAGCATGGTACAAGACTCTCTGAATGAGTCATATCACAGATGTTTGGTAAGACGGGTTTAATGCCACTCACGTCTGTTTTTTATTTTTCATAGCACAAATGGAGCTGTTGTTTTTTTAAGAAAACGCTGAAACGGCTTCGGTGCGGTTTCGTCAAATCACGTCAACAGTAACGTGACATTTTGAAGTACCGAAAGAGCTAGCTAAGCAGGTTCACACGCAGCCTTACACGGACTGTACAGATCATCTAGTTGAACGTGCTCTGACCAACCACGAGGCCATGTGTACTCGGCTCTTACAGAACACACTTACTCTCTCACGCACATGTGCACACAGACAGCAGTCAGGAAATAACCAAACTCAAGTCTAGACCTTTAAGAATGTTTGTGCCAACCAAGATTATCTGATGATAGATTTTATTATTCATGTGTGCTTTTGGAATATCATAACTGTTAAATAAATAGTACTCAGATCTGTTAAAAACTAAAATTTGTGTGTATATATATATATATATATATATATATATATATATATATATATATACACACACATACATTCATATATATGAAGGGTGCAAACCTTATAATGTAACCACATGTTATATAATAATAATGTAAAGTTATATTATCACCTTTTTATATTATGTATATAATGCATCTGTATATATATATATATAACCAAGGTTATATTATAATATTAGATGCTATCATATTATTATAATACAACATTATAATACAGCCTTGTTGCAACCTTGCCATAACCTTAACAAGATTCATTTTATATGACTTCGTTCATCCATTCATCATGACATCACATTTAACCACAATGCCAAGGGTAACTGGACCTTGTTAACGCTGATAAATGACCACTACAACGAGATTAAAGGTTTTATGCAACAGTGTTGATATAACGGTTCTCAAGCTGATTATTAAGTATGAATTTACCAGTCAACGTTATATCACCAGTAGAGATGAAACGGTATGAAAATGTAGTATCACGATTATAGACCAATTTACTGCAGTTAATATCATTTCACCAAGTTTTATATTGAAAACGTCAAACAGCAAATCAGCCGCACTTTTTGTTTGCATATACATTATAATAACAACACAGTCAATATCTTATATAAACATATGAAAACTATGTGCATTATCATTAAAAAGAGAGGCTCAAACGTTTTATTGTGGTTTTAATGTTAATTCAGTACAGATTCAGCTTAATATCGCTACTCAAAACTAACCAAAACATCCAAATTATTATTAAATTAAAGATGAGAACTTTTTCTAAAATAAGGACATTTAGATTATCAAGCTATCCTTCCTGCAGTTTTCATATGAGGTTGAGATCAGCGTCTTATTGGTCAGCTTCTTGTTCAGGGCGCTATAATAACTGTAGCACCATTTAAGGTGGAACAGGAAAATTCAAACAATAAGGCTTTTTTTGTTGATATCACCTTTTAATGCTGGGAGGCTTGTTGATTAAGTTTATTTACGCTATCAAACTACCTTAAAAATGCGGTACAGCAGGAGATATCGTAGTACAAACACATCCGCTATGAAGGAGTGGGTGGTGGTCACGAAGAGGGCTTATTCGCCCTTGACTCTCTTTCTGCATGTTCTGCGGACCGGGTGACCGTCTTCTATCAAGTTTCCCTCTGCACTCTTATATGACCACACTCCAGACTTACGTCTCTTAGACAGCTAAAAAAAATCTCTGGAGTGATGTCACCGGTCTCCGTCATGGTTCCCCTAGCACAAAAACAAACCCATGTGGTCGTCTGGGAGACTGTTGCTAAATTTGGTTGATGCTGGCCAGTATTTGCAGTGACTTTTACACAGCCTGGTAATCGACCACGGTTTCAATGGTAATTCCAGTTGGAAACAGGTTTACTGACCGCCGTGAGTTTTACAGTGGTTAACCTCATTTCTGCATTGTTTTCTCTGCCCCCTTTTCCTCCCTAGCTAACGGCGACCACCATGGCTACTCGCTCAGCGTCTCCACCCCACACACGGCCTACATCTGCCCAGAGGGAGCCAACGTCACACTGGTGTGCGCTCAGTCCGGAGCCAAGGCCCACCCCGCTGATCACCTGCAGCACGTTTGGCTCTTCAACTCCCACATGGACCAGCAGTGTCACCCCCACAACCACCCACGCTTCCATGGCAAGGGGATCCAGAGCAACCGCTCGCTGGGCGTGCTTTACAAAGCAGAGGCGACGTCGTTCTCTGTCACGCTGCTGGAGGTGACGGCCAATGACCAGGGCAGATACTGCTGCCTAGCTCTGGATGTGCTACTAGATCATCACAAGACCGGCCAAGTGCAGCAGAGTGCGCACACCCACATACTGCTGACGGTTACAAAACGTAAGTGTGAGAGAGAGAGAGAGAGATTGCATGTACAGTTCCATATAGGAAACGTCTTTAATTCAGCAGTCCAGAGAGCTCCCCCAGTTGTGCACTAAGCTAAAGCCGGAAGTAAAATGTCTTTTTGTCCAACGTCTTATGAGAAATGCATTTGCATTTCTGTATTTAGTATAAGGAAGGCCAAAATTTACTTATTACAGAGTTGTGAATGTAGCGTTAGGAGTGTTGTCCAGAGGCTCCTACTGATGCGGTTGCCTATGCAGGGACTCAAACTCCGGTCTGCAGCAGCTTCGCCCACTACACGACCCAAAAATGCTTGACCTATTGACAAGACTGAAAATGTTTTAAGTTGATATTTTTCCAGCGTTTTGGCCCAGACAGATATGGATTTTATAAACTTCTAGGCTTTGTAACAGTCTGAGCAATTTTGAACATCCATAAACAGGCTACTATCTACTATCTAGGCAAACTACTATCTCATGGGAGGAAATACAGAGCCAATAACACCATATGAGACTAGCGAGTGTGCGCGTTATTTCAGGACAGATTTATGATTTTACTCCTCTGATATCAAATCCGGCTGATATCGGCCTGATACTGATATCAGATCAGTGCCACCTATAATGCATGTATGTGTGTATGTGGGTGTGGAGGAAGACTGAAGTACCAATAAGTACTGTGTGTATAACACCTTTATGTAATTATACCTTATATTCACCTTCCTATGTTTTTTCACAGGTGGAAATAATAGTACGAAGTGCATAGAGTATGACTACAAGGCTGCACAAGGTATAGTGAACTCACATCATACGCTTCTTCACAGTGGTGCACAGAGAAAAGAGCTCTTGGGAGCATCTTGGTAGTACCAGTACCTACCCTGCTACATAACACTGACATGACCGTGCCGTGAACATCATGTGTTGCCATGAACTGTGTTACCATTATTGTTAATCTTCATGACAGCTGTCATAATGTTTGATATCATAACGGCTAACTAGATGCGGCAAAAAGCTGCTATGAAGATAACAGCATCCCAGCTGTTCATTATTAGAGTGAGAAGAAGGTGCAAAAACGTCAGATGCTAACTTCTGGTTAAGTATTGCTGCCATGTTAACACTGAATAATGGCGCAAGTGCAGCGGAAAATAAAACACATGACCTCGGATCTGAGCTCCGATTCGAAGGTTGGTTTGTCAGGCATAAGTCTGTAAAGAGTCAATTACTGGTAATGATACCATGAGACGGTTATATTGCCAAAAATGGAAGGCATATGACATGTACCCTGACGTGTTCATTGCTTGGTTATGTCAGTTTTATGTAGCAAAGTGATTCAGTCAAGTGTTTCCTTCATTTGTCTTTCATTCTCTCTCGTCCTGCAGGCTCAAGTTGGGCTGCAAGTTTGTCCATAATTGTATTCGTTCTGTGCATTCTGGGTCTGCCTCTCATCCTGGTGCTGGTGTACCGGCAAAAACAAGGGCCACACGGGAGCCGACGTGAGTCCATAAACACACACATACAATTGCTTCCTTAAACATCAATACAGAATGACCCCATGTGGATACCCAAACACTGCATTATTTGGACCTGAGCTCAAAGCTGGATCTGCATGTATGCGCCTGTTGGGTTCACATCCTGCGCAGCACTGTGGGCGTGATATATTTCCTGACATCGTACAATGACCCATTTCCTCTTCCTGTCTCACACAGGTGCGCACGAGCTGGTCCGCATGGACAGGTGAGTTCCCACAGCAAGCGAAAGCAGCTGAGGCAACATGCATAGACTTGTTGTTGTTGTTGTTGTTGTTCAAAGACAATTTCCCCATCATCCCATATGGAGTTGATCAGCCAAGACTTGTTTATTGTCTAAAGCTTGCTTCTTTAGGAGCTACGAGGCTAGTGTCGCTACAGCCTTTAGCGTATTGCGAGCCACAATTAGACGCGCTTATGTTGTTGTACATGATGTACTGTTCGCTACAAACATGGAGCAAGGTACATCACATCCTGTGATCGGTGTCAGTTTGTATAAATAACAGTATGGCATATGATTTAGACATGCAGTTTGCATGACGCTAAATGGCAAACACATTGAGGGCAAAAGTAAAGAAGCAAACACGTGTTGGTTGACGAGCAACATCAATCTTATTCTTTGTCTCTGTCTTTCCAAGTGAGGCCCATGGGCACGAGAACCCCGTATTTATGGCAGGCTCCCCCCAGCCCAAAACTCGAACCCTGTCCCGGATCCTCACCCGCCAGACATCTGAAACTGGGCGCCACCTACTGTCGGATCCTGGAACCCCCCTCACTCCAAACCCACATGGCGACGTGTTCTTTCCCGCACAAGGTAAGAGACAAAACACGCACTCCCACGCACTCTTCCTGCTTTGTGTAATTTTGCATACTTTATTTGGTGCCACATAAAGTACAAGCAAACCTAGAGAGAGACTGAGAGACACAGCAATACAGTTGCTTGGTTAATCATTACTACACAACTCTGCTACAACACTCACAACACACACATCTTCCCAGCTTTGTCCTGCACCAAAAAAATAAGCCAGCAGCAGCTGAGAAACCACACATGAGCAGAATCAGCTCATTTCAGATGGGGGAGTAGCTGGAAATGTTCTGGTTCAGCAGAAGTGTGCGACAGAGGCTTGTTTGAACTGTGGAAGACGTAGCCTGCAGTTCAAGACACGCCAGTATACGCCCTCACAAACACTCCTCTCTGCATGCTATGGGAGAGAGCAGCGTCTCCCACACGGAACTGTAATCCTACACCTTCCACATCGCCTAAATCTGTCACTTCACCACAAGCCATGAAACATCTGGCTACTGGGAGGAGACACACTCATGCTTGTTTCTGTACCGAGCATGGAGTCATACCTAAGTCTATATGTGTGCATACAACCATAATACCATGTTTGGCTGATTCTACATCCTCTACATGGATCATTTTACTACTAATTTCACTGCACACTCTCCACTTCGTTTGCTGAGTTGATCATATTGCCAAAAATAAAACATAAAATATAAAATTTGCCGTAACTTTTGCACAGCCTACAGTTTGAGTTTTCCCCAGTATGAAACATTCAGCAAATAAATAATAATCGTGCATTAAAATGTGTTCCCTGCTGAGGATGTGTTGACTTAGGATGTGTTTTAGGTTTACTATAACTGTTTACTGTATTATACGGTAAGTTTACTAGTAATGTAGTATATTGTTTGTATTATATGCTTTATATTATTAATGTATTATACAAATGGGAACTAATATGTAATAATAAGGTCCTGCAAACATATAAAAAACATGCACACAAATAGACACAAACATAAAAGCGATATAAGGAACTCTGCAGCTTCACTTCCGTATTTCTTTTAGAACTGATGATTGTCATGTTCCCCATATATCACAACACGCACATCCACACTCCTCAAACCAAACACACACATTCCATTAACTCCCCACTGAATTTCTCTCTTCCTCAAGCAACAGTCTCGAAACCCAGTGCTCTTACACAACACACGCACACAAACACACACACACACACACACACACACACACACGCACACACACACACTCACGAAAAACATAGTATGGCATGTATTAATCGCTGTGATATTGGCTTATGCAATCCTGACATCATAGATGGACGGCAGCCATTTGCAAATGTTCTTCACCGGGTGCTATGAGCAGCCTGACCAATCACAGTTCCAGATGAATTTGAATATCTGTCTGCTGTGGCTTTTTTTGGGACAGCATGCCAATAATTGTGTTTATCATAGTAATCATATCTTATTAACCAAAACAAGACGCGGAACAAACCAAAAAAATATGACCTTATATTTTCAGTTCTGTGTTGGCACCAACTTAACAATGAGTGTTGTGTTGCCATCCTGCAGTTGCTGTGATAAACACTGCTTGCTTATTGCCAGTACAGCGGTGTCTTTCCGCAAACACATGCAAACCAAGAAAACCCGAAAGAAATCAGAGTAAGTGTTTACATGTGCTGAGAAACTACTGACCCAAAATTCAGCTGACGTCTTAATATGATTTCTGGGCCTTAATCTGATCTAAGAAATCGGAATATGCTGTTTACATGACCACTTGAAATGGAACTGTAGAAATCCGATTGCAATCCAGTTATTAGGTGCATGTAAACACACTCGTTGTCTCTCTCATACAGCCATACTTCCTATGAAGATGATTTATAAATGATTCCCATGACTCCCTATGATACTGATTACAAACACCTATAGTCTGCAAATGTATGAACATTACCAAGACTGCCACAGATAAGGACAATACATCTGCATAAGCCCAAAACATTTAATTTTTAATTTTGTGGATGCGTTCAATGTTTAGTGATGGAATCTTCACACAGCTACAGTTATAAAACAATAAACTAAAATTTGAGACACATGGTGTTGATGTGACAGCAATGATATGTCAGTAATTTCTCTTAATTAATCAAATTTTTAGATATTATTGCAAGCAGGACTTCAGGAACAAAACAAGAACGTAGAACAAACAGTATTTTACCCACAGCAAACCCAAAAATATGGTCTTATTGTACACTGTAAACAATACAATGCTTTCGAACAACAGTACTTTTGAACATCAAACAACATGTCTTTGATGCTTTCATTTATCCTTTCGAGACGAGTGTCAGTAGCTGAGGGAGGTTACTATAGCTGTGTTATAGCATCATCAGGATATCTGACCACAATCAGTTCTACAAACTATAGATGAAGCTAGGCCATTTGAGGTTACTCTCAACATTTTCTCATGTCACGTTAAAATATGGTTTAGAGCAGAGTGTCAAACTGGGCTCTTTCTGGGTCACAGCTCTGCAGAGATAAATGTTTTCCCTCTTCTAGCACTCTCACTGCAACCCACTGAGGTTTTTCTAAGTAGCTGATGAGTTGAATCCGGCGTGTTTAGGAGGTGGAACATGAAACTCTGCAGAGCTCTGGCCTGGAAGGAGCTGGACTGTCCCGCGTTACATAGACCTGTTTACGGCTGGACACTTCATGTGTCTTGAGTAGCAGGACTATATCTAGAGGTCAAACCACATAAAAATACAAGTGTTAACGGACCCAGCATGCACTTAAAACAGAAACTCAAACCGCTTCAGGAGATGGTCTGATTTGCGTAGGAGTGTAAACTCATCTGTCCCTCTAAGACACATTCCACAACCAAAGTTTCTCCCTGTACAGCCCAGATTCCTACCTGTAGGGTACATGACTGGGCATGTGATCCAATATGGACATACACTACTGTGTATGCAGGCAATAACTGCAGACAGTAGAGGCTGAATGAATACACGGTGGCTAATTAGTTGCTGTGTACTCCCAAATGTAAATGCGTGCGGCTAAAATCTTATCAGGATCCAATCCAGATACCCGCCACATGAAGTGACCAGGGGTAAACAGCGTCGTAGATAACTGGAATAATCATAGACCTATTTGTCCCTGCGATCCATTCATTACATAGTCTATGGGGCGGGAAGGTGGGACGGGTAATCTGATCATTCAGACCGTTTCAGGAGGTGGTCTGAGGCACATTCGAGCCACATTCGACCCTCCAGGAAACATTCCACGCATGACCAGAACTCCTCCCATTACGTCCTAAACTCCTCCCCATGCAGTACGTCACTGGGCACGTGATCTAATATGGACAGACACTACTGCAAACTACGGAACGTATAAACAGTTGGTAATTGGTTGGCAAATCAGGTTTCAGTCCAACTAACTGGACATGGGTTTGGCTACCTAGTGTCATATCAGGATACAGTCCAGTCACAGGGTGACGTGCCATGTTATCTTGTACAACCTCCAATTCATTGTTGAACAGTGGGTTCCCTCACCTTTGTTAAGCTAATGATATCTTCATTGAGTCACAAACATTTGCATAGCTAATGTGTGTCTGTGTTAACATGTTCTTATTAGTACAGACACAGCTGTCATGGGTAATCATGTTGCTCACCTGCTACTGTTTTACTTAACCTCTTACCAGTTAAAGAACAATTAGGAACATGAGGTCGTAGCTCAAAAACAGAAGAGCAGGAATACTGGTTCTGCTGGAGTGAAGTGATTGTGTGTCCGGAAGGCAGATCCTAGCCACAATATCTAGCAGTACTAATATCTGATCTGTATCCTGCTGCCTACAGCACAATCAGCACACAGTCATGCTGAAACAGCTGTGATTCACTCCGGTATGTGTGGGCTCCGCGGCGCATCTGTGCTGCGTCTATACAGGACCTGAAGGAAAGCAGCTTCAGAGCGTCCCCACCTCTCCCCTGACCTTTCGCTCTCTACACTCCTGCGCCGCTGCAGGTTCCCCTTTTTTTCTGACCCTGTTTCACAACACCCGCTTCTGCTTTTGTCTTCTGTTCCCCTCAGCCCGATTCTGGGAACCAACATTGTGTATGCGCGGCTGTTGCTACACTCTACAGCAGCATGCACCGACTGTGGCCACTGTGGAGAGCAACTGTGTAGCAGAGTGTTCTGTCTCTACTGAGAATTAGGTTCACTCGGAAGAAAAATAGATCTCAGAGTGAAATACACCACAAACCACCGTTATGATGTCTGCTGATGTCAGACAGTAGATGTAGCAACATGTAGCTGTATCCAGCAGTCCTTAATAGATGACTCATGTGCACCTGAGGCAGTCATATTCATATGTAATGATTAGTAATCAAGTGTTTCTATCAATAATATTGTAGTGTCCCGCTTTCGGCTCACGCAGAGGCTCCATGGGCAGTGTCAGACTCTCAGTAAGAGAGACTTTAACTGTGTAAATGGTTGTGGCTGTAAGCTTCAAGATGTTTAGATGTGTTGCTTTTGCCGTCCCGCGCTGGACTGTAGGGCCGTAGTGCAGTGTTTGTGCATGCTGTCAGGTTGAAGTATGTGGAAACTGATGACCTGCCTGCTATTTTGGCAGTTCAGCGCTGGCAATGGTTCCCACCGATTTCATGCTTAATAACAGAGCCTTCATCTAAAGTGCTGTTTCCCACGTCGTCTTCTTCATGCCAGCTCTACAATATCAGTACCATTAGCACTGGAGAATGGACTGTGCGTGTAGTAGAACTATTGAGAAATCAATGAGCAGCAAACCAACAAAAGCAAGTTAAACACTGCAGCTCCCCTTCAAAACAAGATACAACAAAGCAGTACAAGAATGAGAAACTGCAATTGCGGAACTGAAACATGCAGCCACTGTTTCTCTCCTTGGATACTGGTGATGGAAACTGGAAACAAACTAGAAACTGATAGAAATTGTGCCCTAATATCTATATGTGTCTATATGCCACAAAGGATGTCATTTGACTGAGCCGTTTAAACATTTCCATATGACTGCAATGCTGCTTTTTAAATGGATCAATCTTTCTTTAGGATCACGTTTGCTTTATCGCAACAAACTAAACAAGCGAATGTGCCGAGTTATTTTTAGTTCACCAAAGTGTGTATGATAACAGCCAAAGTTATCATACAGTTACATAGTTGATTCTATAGTTACCAATTACATTACATTCAGTGTACATTCTGTATTAACAGTCTGCAGTTCTGGCACTTTCCTTCCTTGTTTCATATTCAGAGAAACGTATTCTGATATGAAACTACAGCCTGCTTTTGTTTCTGCTGCAGAAATACAGTTTTGAAATGACAAAAGGTTCCACTGATGCTTCTCTTGATAAACCCAAAATTGCTTCCTGCTACTGCAGCGGTGAATTTGTATATCACTGAAGGACGTTGAGTCTTTAGAAAGCAAAATATAGCACACCCACCGGGAATATCAATAATATAATATAATTTAATATAATATAATATATAATATAGCATAAGCACCTTTGCTACACTGGACAGTGCTCATGGGAGAACTGTGGGGAAATCAATGAGCAGCACACTAACAAAAGCAAACATACAGTGGAAAACTGCAGTTCTCCTCGAAACGAGATGTAACATAGCATTAAGAGTCGAAACACGCACTGTTTCTATCACTGAACTTTCTAAGTATTTGGACATCGGAAAAGTGGCGGAGGTTCATTAAACTTACAGAATTATTACCTGGGCTACATGAATTAATTTAGCTAGCCAAGCAAGAAACATCTGTGGATTTCTATCCCAGCTAGAGAGCCATAACACCGTTTGAATCAGTTTGGCTATGCTTAGCCCTGGATCATATCCCACCTGATCTTTACTGATGTAGATAATCTGAACAATTAGCATATACAAACAAAGGACATGTGGTCAGTCATTTATGTATTGTATTCATTCATATATGTTTGTATTCTATATTGTCTATGATGCCCCCAGAAAAAGGTACACTGAGGTAGACTTAATTATAGTGTACTTAGTATACGTCCTTGAACATATGATTAATACACTGAACGTGTGCTATTGTAATTTACTAACTATGTACTTAGTATGCTAAATGTAACCATTAGTGCTATTAAATATATACTTAAATAGAACTAAATGTATCCGTATCTATTTTGAGACACCTCTTAGATTCATTTCGAGAAACTTAAGTACATATTAAAGAACATTTCTAGTACATTAAAATATACTTATATACTTTATATAAGTATATTTTAATGTACTAGAAATGTACATAGAAATATATATATATATATATAATATATAAATTTTGCACTTTAGCACACAAAACAATAATGTGCTTGAAATGTACTTGCTGGTATTAAATAATATTTCTAGTACATTAACATATACTTAATTTTTACCTGGAGGTTCAATTTAGCAAGGGTCAATAAAGCCATTTCTAATCCAGATGCATTTTTTATTGTTTTGCAGAGCCGATCCCTGAGTCACCTGATCTCATATAGCCGAAGGACGGAGAGAGATTCCGCAATCTGTTCTTTCCCAGCCCTCTTGAAGTGCCCTGTGCTTTTCTTTCCTTTTCCCTCCTCTTCATCCCTCGTACCTTCCTCCCCTTTTCTACGACTAGGGGAGAAATGGTTACTCTAAGGGACCATGAAGATTTCCATGAACCCTTTCCACCTGCAACAACAGCCAGAGGCCGTGAGGAACATCATCTCGCCTGCTTTAGTGCGGGTTTCCTGTCCAGTGACGACTCAGACAAAAACGGAATGTTCCATAACGGAGGGCAAAGGGGGGCGGTTTTGAAAGAAGGTTGCGAGAGTAAAACAGTGGACATTACCTTTGCGAGACGAGTATTGGGTCATCTCACTTTCTCCTATTTGTCCAGTTCTGTGGTCAGTCACTGAAAGTAAAACCACTGGATGCATGTTGTAGAGCTTAGGGGTGGGCGATATCATTAGTATGGTATGTTACGTCACCATAAGCTTTTATGACTGTAAATAGGGCGTTGTGAAAACAACAGGGTTGTCTGAAGATCGTTAGCTGCCAAGAGAACAGGACTGTCTATTTCCAACCCTTAGCTAGGTCTTCCCCTGTGACAATGTTTATGAGCTGGAAGTGCCAAAGCTAGAGCACGCCTCCTCCAAGACACGCCACGCCACATCTTCTCAACAGCTCAATGCGCTTGGAGGAGAATGCTAATGCTGTCATGTCAGCTATCAGATTGTGATACTGCCCACCCCTACTATTGTTAAGTAGTTTTATTTTTATCATACAGCTGAAAACACATCAGAGCATCCATACATCCTGCACTTTAAAGTTCTATTCTTGTCTTTTCTGTTTTTCAGAGTAGAGCATATGTTCTGACTAGGCCCGTCACAAGTATTACATTGCCTGATCGCAGTTATTCACTGCAAAATGAATAAAACTGTATTGACTAAACAAATACACAGACGTAAAAGAAAACAGAAAATGTATTTTTGAGCTGTCATCAATCTAACTTATGACTTAAGCTGGTAGCAGCAAGCAACTATTGTTTATTTCAGCTCCAGCTGTTTCCAGCCTCATCTGCAGCTTGGAAGCAAGATCAGAAGCTAATTGGCTTATATGGAAATTCATCATCAGCTAAAATGTAATAACTGTGACAGGCCTAGTTCTGACTTCCCTTCTTCCCCTTTCAGGCCTCACATGCCAAACTTAGTGCCTCAGTAACAAGAAGCATGCAAGCAGAATAACGAGCCACCATTCCCAACATCTCTTTAAGTTGTCTGGTGCTTTTCATGTTGTAGCATGTGTGTGGTGTGTCACTGACACCCGTTACACCTTCTTAACGTGTGTGTTTGATGGTAACATTTCATCTCCATCAAAATCTAAACTTTTACAGCTGCCAAAGAACCACTGCCAATGTTAGCTTTAAAACAATGGAAGAGAATATATATATATATGTTTTATATAGCTTTTATATTGTATTTTTATAATGCAGTTTCTCATGTGTGTGTGTGTTTGTGTGTGTGTGTGTGTGTGTGTGTGTGACTGTGTGTGTGCGTGTGCATGTGTATAAAGGCTTCAGCTGGATCTGAATTTCACACTATTGATCCTTTACTGGGCAGATCAGAGTTTGGGCATTCTTGTGGGCGAATGATTGACTGGATGGACAGTAATTAATGGCTGAAACAGCTGAAATATTGTGTAAATAAAGCGTTTTTATCGCTCAGATTGCTGGTGGATACTGTCTGTATGCCACAAAGTCTTAGTAGTATACAGCTCCAGCCATGCTGACCAAGTCCCACCCTGGCCTTAGGGGTAAGAAGCCCCCAGCTTGTGCATATGTTGGCCAACTACCTATCTGGCTGATGTGTCCATAAGGTAGCCTACATTGATGATAGGTAAAGTGGTTCAGGTTAGATTTAGTTACTTCCCCACCCATGACAGCTAGTAAATTGTGCTTTCAACACAAACGAGCCATATAGGAGTTAAGCTAGACTCCTAACTTTAATCCATCATGTAACTACAGTATGCTAATTTCTTTTGCCAAGCATCACTGTGAGTTACATGACTTTGGCTAAAGTCATAACTTAGCTAACCCACCCCTCCAAGCTGGTGCGTCTTCTGCCCAAGCTAAGGCTTTGCCCAAACTGGGACTTGGTCTGCTGGGCTGTAGTTGGATGTCTCTGACAAGGTCTGTATTATAACCCGACTGATATGATCACCGCATTTCAAAAATGAAACAGGCACCAATAGTTACAGTTAAACAGTGTGTTACTGAAAGATATGACAATCAGTTCTCGCATTTCTGAAGCTTAAAATAAACAACAGAGACTCTAAATGCTCACAGATATTGTGATATTGTAGCATGGAGGATTCGCAGAACTCTTTATTGGGTTTGTTGTGCTTTATGTTTATTAGATTCTATGTTTTTTTATTTTTCATCAGCCATGATAAAGACTCGTTTTTATATCCTCATGCTTAATGTTACTTCTCAACACATTTTTATGCTTTTCCAAATCATTTTACCATGATGGTGTTTCGTGTGTATATGTGGGGGAGTACTGATTATATGGTGGCTTACAGTTTAGAGGTTTTAATAAATGGTCTGATTGCCTCACATCCCAGGTGGTTGTTATTTACAGTGCACAACACACCATTAAACATTGGTGCTATATTTTGGCAGGAATTATACTGGTACCGGTAAATTAAAAATGGGTCGGGCCCTAGTCTGTTACTTTCTTTGTTATTTCTCTTACTCTTTTTTTTTCTTGCATATATGGGTATGATTGTATCTTTGTGTGCAATGTCTTAAGTAGGCATCATGTGGACTGCTGTAAAAAAAAAATATATATATATATAAATATATATATTAAAAAAACTTTATCTTTTGTTTGTTTTGTACAATAAAAAAATGCTCTTATGCTATTGATATTACGTTTGTCTTTTTATATACTATAATTAATTGCAGCTTGTAGTTTTATATAGTGTGTCAAGCAGCTGACTGACTAATACAATGACAAAAGGTTTTGCATACAATGTTCTATACATATGAGCTGCGTATGAGAAGTGTGTGTGTGTGTGTGGGGGGGGGGGAGGGGGGGGCAGATATTATTTCTGAACCGAGTCACATTTTTGAGTACGTCTTTTACCTTCATTAAGTATTTTTCACCATAAGCTTTTAACCTAAGGCTGTAGAGGTGAGCTGTACTGACAAGAGTGTCACTCCTGTTTAAATGGGTCACCATCATAAAGGTCCTGAAACAGGAACGCACAGAATGTTTGAAAGTGTAGGTTCCTGTTTCTGAAAAAAAGAGAGAAAAAAAAAAAAAACTGGCTGAGTGTGGGTTTCCTGTTTTTGCTGATCGCTAGTTTACACTTCCTTTCTTTAAAGTGCAAGCATGTTCAGAACAAAGTTGGCAACAGGTTTAAATGCCAGTCTGGTTTAAATACCAGTCTGAATTGCATCATCTATACTGTAATACCTGCATACTCCTTCAGGAGGTGACAACAGGAGGAAAATTAACCCCTTCGACCCTGTTTCAAGGCCCTCATGGTATATACAGTCACTGAGTGCTTTATTATGCCTACCTACCCAGAAGAACAAAAAAAAAGTACAATGAAAAATAATCGAAGTACGCTTAGTATACTTCCTTACACTCATGATTAATGTACTGAAATTTTCTATATACTATGTACTAAGTATGCTAAATATAATCATTAGTGCTACTAAGCATATACTTAAACAGAACTAACTGTACTGAACTGTACTATTTTAGAACACCATTAAGATTCACTTAGATATATATGAAAGCACATTTCTAGCACATTAAATTATGCAAATTAGTATACGTATTTACTTAGTATACATACATTAAGTGTACTGAAGTACGATATATATATATATATACCATAAAAGGTGTCTATTTCATCATTTCATCCTTTTAATCTACTTTCTCCTTTAATACTATGATTTCTCAGTGCACTTTGGATATATACCCAATAAAGAGGGCTTCCTATATAGAGTGATAGAAACCACAGTAGCATACAGGAAGCTTCACATGCTGATACTGACCAATGTAGACATGTATACGGCCCAGCTACTCTGGGGGCAGACTTTCCCAAGTCAAATGGAACAAAGTCACTACATTTATCACTGGTGAGACATTAAATACGATAAGGTTGAAATTTAAAAACGCCCAGAAAACCCCCACCCACTCACGCAAACGTTCTCTTACCGACAGTGGTGGGTTTCCTTCGTCCTCCACCGTGACAGTGAGCGTGTACCGTTGCTGTCTCTCTCTGTCGGGCGGTGAAGGTCTGGTCACTATCTCTCCAGTCATTCGGTCCATGCGAAAGGTGAGGTCCTGGTTGCCGTCGGTGATGTAGTAGGACAGCATGCCATTAGGCCCGATGTCTCGGTCAGTAGCGACCACTCGCAGGACTGATGTACCACCACCTACGTTCTACACACACACACCAGAGTACGTCTCAATGACCTCATTACTGAACCTTGCACATATTGCCCCTCAAAAGTTTGGAGACGTCAGGGAAAAATGCTTTTAACAACATGCTTATAATACACAAAAAACAGTCTGATGAACATACAGTATACTGTCTCCTCCGAAGGTGTTGGAACAATGAGGCCAATTATTTTGTCAGAGTTTGATATCGAAAGGTGAATATGAGATCAGAATTTCAGCTTTTATTGCCTAATATTTACATTTAGATGTATCAGATCAAAGAGCCGTCTATATGAGAAACGCAATCCAATCCGTGTCAATATGGCAGTTTGGAATGTCATGAAAACTAGAGGAACCACTGGTGTACTAACAGCCGGACATCACACAGGTCAGCCCAGGAAAACAGCAGCAGTTGATGCCAAGAGCACTGTGAGAGCTGTGAAGACAAACCCAAAAAACCACAGCCGTCAACAACCTCCACACGGCAGGGATGATGTATGTATCACAGTCCTCTGAAGGCCAGAAGGCCAGACCGGAATGTGCAAAGGAATACAGAGGTGAGCCACAAAACGTCTGGTTTCACGGACTGACGAGACCAAGAAAGAAAGGAGAAAGGATCTGTGGGCAAAGAAATGATCCAAAACACAGAAGCTCATCCATCAAGCATGGTGGAGATCATGCCACGGTTGAGCTGCATGGCTGCTCTAGGAGCAGACTCACTAATCTTTATTACCATTTATAACCTATTAGTGTTACACCTTTAAACTTTATTACTATTATACATATTCGTCCCAAATGTGTATAACAGTAATAAAGTTATCAAATATTAAATATTATTCTTACTATTTATGAGGTTATTCATGATAATAGCCACAAAATGAGTTCAGACGTTTACAGAAACACTCTGTCTGCCAATATACAGAGCAATGCTTCCAACGTAATCAGGAGAAACTTCATGATTCAGCAAGATGATGACCCAAAACACGCTGCTACAGAGGAGGAGACAGAAGGGAGAACCCCCTCCAAGCAAACAACACCTGAAAGAAGTTCAGTTTCAGTAGGTCGTTGGCTTGCGGTATGCAAGCATGTAATATGCTCCCAAATATTATGTGTCATTTCCATCTTTTCATTCTACAGTTCACCAACGTTTTTGGTGATTTGCCATCAAATGTGATAATTTGACACATCTGGGTTTAATTAAATAGGACATCTTTGCTCTACACTGTCTATCCCAGCAATCACAGGGCAAGAGGCAGGATAAATAAGACATCAAAGATACAGTTCTGATCCAGTGTTATATATTCATTAACTTGTTTTATGTGTTTTATCTTTATAAACCCAAACGTCTTCAGCGTAGAGTAAACAAGACAAACGAGCTGGCCTTAATTCCGGAGGAGACAGTATAGTTACATGATATCGGTTATCTCTATGTAAACATGAGTGACATTTCTGCCAGGTAACAAAAACACACTTATTTAAATTAGGACTGGCTTTATAAGCAGGGCTGCATATGAACTCTAGCTAGATAGACATATAGATGCTGGTATACACATATGGTGAAAAGGAACCACAATGAGTTGCTTGTGCTAATGCTTGTTCAGCTGTAGATCAGATCACCCACAGCAGGCCTTTATCACCACATCCCTTTATGTAGGAAAACAATTCTGCATCCCACGTAGACGAATAAACTTGCACTTTGAACTACCTGGTATACACTAATAGCGCTGTGCTGAAGAGTTGCAGTTCGGTTGGTTGCACTAACAACAATGACTAGGTCAGTTTTCACAGTGCTCTTGTTAGCTAGCATACTATTTGTAGAGCAGGACTGAGGGATAAAATGTATATCACATACACATGTGCTGAAACATTTTAAGCAAATTATGTTTTACTTTAAACAGTAGATTATTAGATATAACAGTTTAATAGTAGAATATGGTATTTTGCTCACCTGGAGACTCAATCAGATTAAACAGATGTCCAGGTAGGACACCACTGGGCAGTGGGGTTATTGCACCAGTTTGATGCTTGAAGACTAAAGGGACTCGAGATGGAGCAAGTGTAACTTTTTGATGTAGTGCTGGAGTTCAATGGCAAAGTGGACATATGCTCACCTGACATACAGCACCAGTCAAAAGTTTAGACACACCCAACTAAATGGATGTTGTTGGTGGTCTTAAAGACTCTACAGACTTACACTTAACAGCTCCAACTGATGAGAGTCTGAAACAGTACATATCCCGATATACCACGTATACTCTTGATGTACCACAGTATTGTATTTCTCCACATCTCCACCTCTGATATACTGTATATTTAGTTGTGTAAAAACTTTAAAAGCTCTAGTTCCTTTCAGCTTAGTGAATATTCATGATGAACCGACCAATAGAATTGGTCCAAAACTGCCATTCTATCAGCCTCCACTGCAGGTTGAGAAAGCTGTTTTATCCTTCTGTAGAGTTCCATGTTGGAGGTTTTAAGGTGGACTGTATAATTCCATGAGTGCTATGTTATAGTTTGATGTCTTCACTTTTATTCTACAGTAAAGCAATAAGATAAACATAAACAGAACCTTCTATGAGTAGCCGTATCTAAGCTTTTGACTGGTACTGTAGTTTATAAATGACTCAAAGTGGTTCTCTGTTGGTTTTGTTTTATACTGCGCACAGTCCATGGAGAGAGTCATTTGTTTTCCCCCAAAGAGCGGTTCCTGGATGTGCCGGTGTGATGTATTTTTGATGTTTATCTTTGTTTTAGCCAAAATTTGTAGGCTTTATTTAGTTTACATCACAAAGTAAACTAATTAGAGTACTTTCCAGGGGCTTTGACTCTGAATAGGCCAGACGGAGTGAACTGCATTCTGAATGTTTGTACACACTCAGTCAGGAACTACAAAGACAGCATGAAGCTCCTTTTACACAGTGATAGGAAACACCTGCCTGATGCCAGAGGCCTCCTGATGGCTGCTTTTAACCAAGAGGTGCTGAATCGTTTCGGCTGACGGATGCAATTGTACTGACCTCACTGATGCTGACATTGTAGCCGCGAGGGTTTTGCACTACAGGAGCATTATCGTTCACGTCCACAATGTTTACGGTCAGGGAGTGGTCTGTGAACCGAGGAGGAGAGCCGTTATCCGTGGCCCGCACCTGTACGTACACACACACACACACACACACACACACACACATGACATACGGTCATAAACATGTCCTATATTCATCTACTAATCTACTTTATGTCCTATGAGGATTTAGTAAACCCTAAAACAGCAGTAACTATACACAGTACGATAGGAGCTGTTACACTTTGGCCCCATCAGTAGTAATGAACTCCAACAGCTGTGTGAATATATGGATGGACCATGTACACTGTCTTAGTAGGCGTCATGTACTGTGGCTGCTGCAGTAGAAGACTAAAAAGGGATGTGTGACAACAACACTGTGTTATGTGGTTTGACACACACGTATCGTGTTAAAGACCCAACGTGTTGTTTTTAACACATCCATGTAGTAAATGATAAACAATCAACAATGTCCCTTTCAGAGCGAGACATAAATTGCTGGACTGAAAAAAAGCTTGCAACGTTATGAGCCAGATTTACTAAAAGAGGTGAGACGCTTTGCACTGGTGGGGGAAGCTAATTTAGCTTACCAGCTAAGCTTATCTACTAAGAACTTGCAAGCAAATGAACACACAGGGGACAGTGCGTGAGCAACATATGAGCTGCGCAATTTAACCACAGGCTTTTTGCATGGAAGCCTGTTTCCGGCAGGTATGAGGAAAAAGGCTGCATCCCAAACAACACTAAATACGGTGTCTAAATTCACCACCATAAGAAGTGCATTTATTTTTGTAGGTTTCCGTCACGTGACTGCCGACTGTAGACCTGGAGGCCAAGAAAGGTAATACTGTGGCCAACGCTGAACACTTCATAGCAACAAATATATAGATCACCTTTGAACGAGCTGCAAGTTTGGGACAGTTGCAATCCCTATACAGCACTAGCTGCAGTATTTCAGCCTCTAAAACAGCGCTAAGGTCTCTGCCAGGGCTCCATTTTTTCAATGTCTAGCTATATATGTCTGGTGGAAAATCCATTCCCTCTTACACTGCTGCGAATATATGTATCTTCAGTGTGAATGGGTCAAATCTGTTTGGGAGGTGAAGGAGAGGAAATTCTTTATTGTCAAAGCAAACAGGAGTGCTAATTAGCTAACGTTAGCTAGCTACCTAACACTGATCCCTGGGTCTTTAGTTTCATGGTCTCTGTAGTCAGTTTTCTAGGGCAGTAGTGACAGAGCAGTAATATTCTGGTCATGTTAACACATCCATCTTCTTATACCGCTTTATCCAGCTAGGGTTGCGGTTGTAGAAGGGAAAGCAGAGAAGCCCAGTTGGCCCTGTCTACCACAACTTCCTCCAGCTCGTTCTGGGGGATCTCAAAGCCGTTCCAAGGCCAGCTTGGAGATATAGTTCCTCCAGCGGGTCCTGGGACAACCTCTGGGTCTTGTCCCAGTTGGCCGTGCCTTGTCAGCCTTCAACAGAAGGCACCCAGGGGGCATTAGAATCAGATGACCGAACCATCTGTAACCAACTTCTAAATCTAATCAAAACCTTGTTCTGGAAGCAGCAAGCCAGGCTTGTCTCCTCGTCATCTGAACAGCAACTATCTGGCATGGTGGCAGGCCGCAGAAGAAGGCATCGTTTGGCCCTCCAGGTGGGCGGTACTTGGTACGTGACCTCACTTGAAAGCTGTGAACCAGTGTAGCTTGGGAAGTATAGAAGTGTGTGGTTTGGCACACTGCCAGAACTGTGACTCCTTAGGTTGACTTAGTTTCAGAAGTAAATTGTACACTGTAAGGCAAACAACATACCGGCAGAAACGGATACTTATTGTTACGATAGTGTTCAGGTTCAGCACTATGATTAAATGACTAACATCAGATATCAAAGCTAAGAAGACGTGTGTAGGTTCAGTGTCATTTTGTACAGTAAATAAACATGGCTATATTTGTGTTGAACATAATGTGACCCCTGGTTCCTGTCACTACCACTGTAAAGATGTCAATAAGCTTATCTAGAACCAAGCATCAATCACTCACATCCCAAATACTAAATTATATAGAACTGTTTTAAAGTGCTGTAAGGTGAGAGATATAGCTGCTGGTTGTTCATGCGTTCATGAACATACATCCGTACCTATGTGCTACACGTGTTACTGGAGGCTTCCTCTAGGGGGCAGACCACTCAGTTCATCCAGCATTTTCCACCATGTGTGGACATAACAGTCTCTGATTTGTTTCCATATAGACTTCAAGCACAAGCATATTTGTCACTGTGCAGCGGCAAGCACACATTTTGGCAGTCATAAAGCCTTTCCACTGTCTTGATGCTGCTGAGTGGCTGTACTGCCCCTAGCGTTGTTGTGTGTACTGCACCTTGCATATGCATAGCAGTCATTTCTGAGGATGTGCACAACCAATGCACCAATTTGACTCAAGGCATGGACACGCAACATGAGTACACAAGCACATAGACGCACTACTATAAATGCTACCATAAATTCTACTATAAATCACATATATCTTATTACAGGAGCTAAAGAGCCATTGTGACCTTTTAGTGAATTGAAAAAACGGTTTTGTGTTAGTAAATCTGGCCCTGTATCTTAAAAAGTAGTTTCTTTCTGAATTTTTTTTTTTTTTAAGGCAGGTAAATGAGATATCAACAGTGGGTCTGTTTTTGCTGTACAGTCACTGTGACAGTCTCCTGCCCTGGCAACTTGGTGTTGCTGATCATTCTGCATGTCACACTTCCTGTCACAATAGGCTGTTCTGGCCCACATGAGCAATGCCACCTACCAGACTCTCTCGAGACAGTACTTGTGACATGTACTGTGGTTTCTACAGTAGATAAGATGCAGTCACCTTGAGCAAATAGCGGTCTATCGCTTCTCTGTCGAGGGGGGCGTTTACATAAATGTCTCCGTACGTGTTGTTAATCGTTCGGATCTCGAACACGTCCTGCATGTTACCTGCCGCCAGCGTAAAGTTCACCTAGACGGAGAACAAGAACAAAGAGGGTTGAAAAAAGAAAGAGACAGGGGTCAGGAAAAAATGGCAAATAATTATGTGCAATAATTAACAATACAATGTAACTCAAGAGAAAAAAAGGTGATGTGTGTTACAACACAACTATAGTTTGTCTGTATATACAAAATCCTTCTCGTTCAAAAGAAGACCTTGTTCATGATGTTATACACATTTCCCATCTTGGCAAGCTTGTACAGCCAACTCTAGAACTACTGGTGCCCTAGATACTAAGAAAGGCCAGTACACAACTTTGATTTTGTGTTCCTGCAAGCAGAGTTGATTTTAATGTGTGTTTGGGATCATTATCTTCTGACATCCCGACATCCGGCAAAAGCAGACAGATTTTGGGGTATGTAGTAGAATTCATAATAATATTGATTTTCACCAGAGTCCCAGGACTACCAGCAACAAAAGCCCCGAAGCATCAATGATCCAACACTATATCTGACAGTGGGTATCAGGTGCTTTACATTACTTTGCATTGCATGTGTGATCAGAAAGTTTTCGTCTCATCTGACCACATCACATTATTCCAGGCAAAGGTCCTAGAGACATAAACAATAAACAGATTTTTTCTCCTCCAAAAATGTCTATATATTTGTCTGAAATATGTTTCAGTGGTGCAGATCATTTTTAAAATTATTATTGGAAATTATATTTCTAGTTAGAAAATTGAGAGAATGTCTATTGAGAGAATACAGTATTCTTAAAATAATACTGCCCCCACAAATTGATTTCTATTAGATTTTTGAGGAACGTTTGAATCATTTGAATCATCCTAGAAATTGTTTATTTGATATGTGTGTGTAATGTGTAATATATGTATTTAATATCTTCTTTTCACGTTTGAGGCAAGTAAATTCAGTTCACGCATCAGAGGTGGACTCACCCGTCCGTTGTTTCCAGCATCTCTGTCCCGGGCCAGCACCATGGCCACTCTCCGGCCCATGGGCGTGTCCTCCGGAACGTTCACCGACAAGTCCGACGTGAGGTCAAACTCAGGGCTGTTGTCATTCTCATCGAGGATGGTTATGGACACCTGTCACAAGCCCAGGAGTGAGGAGCACAAAGTAGGTCACACTCAACAGATGTGAATGTCTTAATTACCTAAAGTAACATCTGGATATATATCAATCTGACTATACAATGAAGCTCTTACCTTCTACAAATGGTCAAAATATTGGAAAAAAAAGAGAAAGAATTTGGGTCAGATATGGGCTTATTGGTACACTTATTTTAACCTTTTAAAGATTTAGTCACTGTGAGTTTACCACAGTGGAGCCTCGTTTAGGCCCTCCATCATCAGCCACCACAGTGAGGGTGTAGGAGTCGCCCTTCTCTCGATCTATCAGACCGGTTACAGTGATCCGACCCTGTGGAATACACACATGCATGCGGAACACATGCCCACACACACAGACTGGAATGAGGGTAAAAGTACAACACAGAAGGTTGGAAAGAATAACGGCATATTCGCAACCTGGACAACGAAGAATCGACCTCTAAAGACCTGAAGTGTCCTGAAATGGTCAACTCAGTGCTACTATACCTGCAGTGTATGATAACTCGTGATACTCTGGTCTAAAATGACCCCTGTCCTTTCTTTCAGCACAAACGTATTGTTTTCAGTTATGCCCATTATCGGCCACAATACGCGAACATACATAACAATATATAAACAGCGTACAAACAAATGGCTATCAGTGGGCATGTGGCTAATCGTAGCTCCATATCTACTGATCAGAAAATACAGGGGTTCTGTAGATGTGGCATAGATTAGGCCTGGGAGTTCATGAGAAACTATGACACAATATCAAATAACCAGAAAGCTCAGCTTCTCTAGTGTTTGTGGAATTTGAAATGTGTTGATATCTCAAATAGTTGTGCAGTTATTTGTGTTGAAAGACAACATGGTGCGTGTGCCCATACTTCAGTTTCTCACTCATAACTAGCTACTAAATAATTCCTAGTAGTTCTAACTCACCAAGAAAAAAGAAACATTTTTTTTATGTTTGTTTGTTTAGCTTAGCATAGACACCTTTAGCATAAAAAAAACTATTAGACCATTTAGTAACATGTTTTCCAGACTCCTTTTTTGGTAGAAAGTTACATAATTCCATTCATCAAAACCTCTGAAACTACAATATGTTGATAATATAAACTTATCCTCGAAAATTTCACCAGTAGCCATACTTATTGTTTGTTCCCTCTATGGAGGAGAACAGTAAAGGTGTATCTATTGAAAGACTTAGTGACCCCTACTGGATATTTCAGACTAACATACCCCTGCCGATTGGTAGAGATAGCACAATCAGGTTAAGTTCAACACCTTCTTCAGTAAGATACTCAAAATGTGCTCTACCAAAAGGTTGAGCAGAATGTTAAAGGGCTAAGACATCTTAATCATCAAACAATAAGCATGTCACATTATTAGTTATTGTAACAGCCAATTCAGGCGACGGATGCACATGTTGGTAAGCAATTAGCCTACAGGCAGTTATGAACCTCAGGAACCTGAAACCTGCTGCACAACACTGACATGTCCAGATGTTTTCTTCAGTAATGTAGCAGTGTCATGTTAGCATTACAGGTAAATGTCATGACAAATGCATAATATTTGATATCATGATAGCTTCTACGTGCTAGTTTTGGTAAGCGTTAGCCACTATGACGCCAAAAAAAAACGTCACTGCCCTACATCTCTTTTCTCTGTTTATATTTAGACCCAATTCATGAAAAATGATTATTATTGTGCTTTTAGGACACAATCGAACAAGGAAGACATGCACCCCTGCATACTGCCGCTCCTGAGTTACAGCAAGAGAAACCGGATTCATAGTCTTAAAGTTCTCACCGTGACACTGTCGATCTTGAAGAGGGCGAGTGCAGCGGGAGACGTGTCTGGGTCAAAGCGGTAGGTCAGCTGGTTCAGGTTATCAGCTGACTGAGCCCGCACCTGTATCACCTCTGTTCCTGTGGCAATGTTCTCTCTGAGCGAGGTTTCGTAACCAGCCATTAGAAAGGCCACGGCCTCGTCCAGCTCGTTCAGCAGAGTGACGTACACGGTGCAGAAAGCACGGTTGAAGGGAGGGGCCTGGTCCGTAGCTGAGATGTTCATCAGGTAACTGGTCTTGGTCTCGTAATCCAGGTAGTCCACTGTGGTCACCAGACCCGTGCTGATGTCCACCTCAAACTTACGGTCTGAACCAGCAACCATAGCATATGATACAGCACCTCCATCACCTAGAAAGCGGGAGACAGAGGTCAGCCATTTAACAGAACTGGTAGCTTTTTGTAATTACAGCCGATTACAGAACGGCAGCTAGAAGCACATGTTTAGCTGTGTCAGGGTTTCCCTGGTCAGGTTTCTGCCCCAGTCAAATCGGCCCTTCTTATGTTGTGCACCTATGTTTCGTTAATGACCCTGCCAAACAATCACTGTTCCTGGGCGTATTCTGTCTATATTAAAAAAAAAATGTATTCTATATATCCTGCACCACAGCTCTTCATATCATTGTGGTCCAATAAAAAAAAAAAAAAAAAAAAAAAGGTGTCTCCATTTTTGTCGATTTTTACTGTTATGCATCATTTGAACACAGCAGCTGCTGTTTACGCTGTATGAAAAATTCATGATGACTGGACCAACAAAAATGGCCCAAAACTGCTTGGAAAGGCGTCTGGTTCCATTGACTTACATCAGAATTAAATGAGGTTTTTGGCCTCTCCTGTAAAGTTGCCATTTTGAAGATACTTGTTTTTCTTTGGACAACGACGATACGCTGCATGATCTGGGATGCATTAAACAATTATTAGAAGCAGAATAAGGAAGAAGTACCTAAACCAACCAACTCAGAGAGCATTGTGGAAAAGAGGAAGAAGCTGAGATTTGCTCCTTTATTGACAGTTTCTTATTAAAATTTTGGTCCACCTTAAATAACGCTGTAGGTACATTCTGGCACCAGTGCACCATTAAGGTAACTGCTGCATCACTTAAGGTGGACCAGAGAAGTCTAATAGAAAGCTGACAAATACGAGGCCGAATTCAGTCTCATGAAAAGAGGAAGACGGTAACATCCAGTCTGAAAATGGTTACTTTCCAAAGAATTCTGACTGCAGCCTACATCCCATATCCCCTTCTACATCCCCTTCCCCTCGTCCCACATTGTGTGAAATGAGCTGAATTTCCATTGATTCACGGTAATCTGCAGCTACTCAAAACTGGGTAAACGACGTAAATGGATGATTTGCTAACACTTTACTTGAAGGGTGTCTACATTACACATCCATTACATCTTACATAAGCTCTTCATAACGTATTCGTGAATGTTTAAATCTACGTCCATAAAGTATACGTGTTTTACATGATATTAATATGGAGTACATTTTACCAAGAGGTTATTTTTTAAATAAAAGTCCTCATTTATTATTTTTAAATTCTAAATTATTTTCAGTGAAATTTCTATTCTGACTAGGTAAAATACTATAAAATGCACAGGTTCAAATCTTTGGACAGAAAGTGCTTTGACACTTTTTGTCCAGGCTTTCAACTTAATTTGAATTATTTCATTTTTTAAAGCCTTTGTATTTTGCTATTCTTTTTCCTTTTAACTTTACGTAAAAATATTGTGAGAGTTAATTCAACAGTCTATACACTGCTGAGGAAATTTTTCTTTTTAAGTTAAATTTAAGTTTAACTTATGTTTAAGTTTTAAGTTGATTAAGTTATGAATAACATGCTTTATACAATACCATAAGTGAGGAAGAACTTAAAAAAATAAAAAGCTCTAAGGCTTAAACCCTAGAGACTTAAACTTAGGATGAATAATGTTTTCCTAAACAGTGTATGGGCTGTTGAATGAACCCTCTGGCACACTACTGATTTAAAGAACACAAAGAGTGGAAAAGAGAAGGAAAAACAAAGTGCAAAATAAGTTCAAAGTCTAGACAAAACGCACACTTCCTATCCAAAGTGGTAAATCCAGGTCATTTTTCACGTAACCTGTGCAAAAAATGAGATATATAAATCTATTATTTATTTACTATAAATAATACAATTTGTTAAAATAATAAATAAGGGCTTTTACTTTGAACAATGTCTCTCAGTAAAATGACATAGTACTCCATATTAATATCATGTACACTTTATGGATGTAAACTTTCATGAATATGTTATGAAGTATGCTATGAATGTGTTATGTAAACACCCTTCGAGTAAACTGTTATGATCTCAGCTGGAGCCGAGAGTAGGAGTCGACTTCAGACAATTCAGCTCATGGCCCATAAGTCAGGTAGGAGGGCCCTTGTCAGCTTTACTTTACAGGCATGTTTGTAAACATACCATACCCTCGGGGAAGGAAGGATGCTTGAGGCAGGACTGAGGATTGCAGCAATCATTATCTCTTTAATTACCACACACAGACTCATTCCAGTCAAACAAAAACCAAACGAAACCCAAAGCCGGCCACATCTCAGTGGCTTCTAAGCTGGACTTTCAGTCCTTTATCTCTCCCATGTAATCTTTCAGTAGTCATTTCTGTAGTTGCTTTTTTTTTTTTTTTTTTTCTCTCTCTCTCTCTCTCTCTCTCTCTCTCTCTGCTCTTTTTGAAGATGCTCATGCTGCCGACGCCTAACCAGGTTCAGCTGACCCTCATTAAAGGCTGTGGGAGCACCTGAGCGAGTTCGCTGGTCCACCTCCATTACTGACCCTGCCCCGGTTCCATGCCTGCCCCTCCCCAGGATCAAACATTCGGCATATGATGGCATCGAACCCATAGAACCCTAGGCAGTTTGTATGGATCTATTAAAATATGTACAAATATACGTACACACTTAGTATACATACATTAAACCTGCTGAAGTACTACTGAGGTAAAATGTACATCTAGTTATTACACTTGTTATGTATACATTATTTATTACATATATACATGTACTTGTATTTAGAACACTGTTATTAAAGTACATTTGTAGTACATTCAAATACATAATTTGTACCTGGGTACTATAATTTACATTAACAATATTTTCTCCATCATTTTTTTTTTTTTGCGTGCTGACCCCTCTGATCATGTGGCCTCGGTAGTCTGTTCTGTTTGCAGAATGTAACACAAGCTAAGAGGCTTTATAGGGAGCACCTACAGAGAACCCACCTTTCCTGACCACAGCTCAGCTTTTAGTTTTGCTTGGGTTTCCTATTCATCATTTCCCCACCTCTAGTAGTTTCTGCCTGCCACATGAGCCCAGTTGTTGAGATGGACTCGAGTAAAAACAACTCACATCTACATCCTGTCTTCTCCTTGTTTGCATCCACTGCTAGCAAAACGTTTCAAGCTGAATTTCACCAAATACTTCCAATATTACTAACTTCATTAGTCACACAAGATACAGCACTTATCAGATATCATCTTCAGCCTTGTGCTGCTATTTAGCTGTATTAATGGTCACCGATTGTTACAGATTGTGTCCTAATAATGGAATAATCATTAGTGGAATGTTGGTACCATTATTGTCCAAGGTGTTAATTATTAGGTACTGTTACTGATCCAGACATTTGTATGTTTGTTATTCACGTTATTGGTAATTTACAGCAAATCCATATTTCAGTCCTTGCCCTTGTAAACAATAGTAGCTTTTCGGATCAGATAAAGTATGCAAAAGTTTGGTCACATCCTCTACAGGGAACATAGTTTGCATATTGTACTGCACAGCTCCTGTTTATTTGCTGAATTTGACATTTTGGAAAAAACAGAACATAAAATGTGGACTGTACAAAAGTTGCACCGTTTATATTTTATTTTATATTTATTATTATTTATTATATGTTATGCTATTTATATCATTTATTATTTGTGTTAATTATATTTTATGTTATATTTTGTTATGTTGCATGTTCTATTTTACTTTATGTTTATTTTTTATTTTTTTATTCAGTAGTTAATACATTTCATATTATTTTCTATGTTATATTTTATGTTACATTTCTTATTTATTTATTATATATTATAATTTATGCTATATTTGGCTATGTTATATTTTATGTTATTTTTATTAAGTATTATATATTTATTATTTATTATATTTTATGTTATATTTAATTGTGTTATATTTTATGTTATATTTATTATGTATTTATTGTTGTTATTTATTATTTAGTATATTTTATTTTATATATATATTTTATTTTTTAAAACATGTGTGGTTGTCTTGTAGAAAATCAAGACAAAATCTGTGGAGGCTGCAAAAAGCGTTGCACTGAATTAGCTTGACTCAGCTGCTTACATTATTTCAACCTGAATAAGACATATTACACTGACACAGTTTACTTTTCACAACAACTGTCTTGATGTGACGTGGTTTTGTTTGTGCACGGTTCATCAAGTTCACCCTTTGAGCGCGTTCCTTGATTCCATGCCAGGTAAGTGAGTGCATGTACATGCATTTGGTGTATCACGGGAAGTGAGAGAGGGAAGTCTTTACAGACTGCCTCAGGACTCGCACGTCACCATCAGCAAAAAAGGAAAATTACCAGAGAGGAAAGCCAACATGCAAAAGAGCATCAGGTCCTTTAACATCGAGAACGAAAACCAAACAGAAGTCACCATAATGACTAGCCTATTGTGTGGCTCTCAAAGTGACCTTTGGATACTCATGTGATCTACTGGGAGGATGCAAAACCATGTTTGGAGTCAATTTAGCAAGTGCATAGCAATACGGAAACATTAGCAGACCACTAAAACTGCACCACCCGTATGACTTGGTACTGATCTCAACAGATTTGCATAGCCACATACAGTATTATGCAAAAGTCGACATGTATAGTTGTAAAGCCTAAGGGGGTTTTATAAATAGAGGTGCCAAAACGAGGTCTGTCCTCTGCACTGACAGCCCAGAAGAGCCACGTTTAAACCTTTCAAAGGATCCTTCTTTAAAGACTTATATTTGTAATTGGGTGTGCAAGTATTAAGAACCGATTCAAAGCTCCAAGAACCACAATGCAAAGGTTCTATATCAGTTATAGACTTTTTCAAGATCTCTAGTCTCTTCTAGACATGCAGAAAGACACTGCCATCACTACTATATCACAGTGTATTCGTCAGACGGCTGCTGATATTCTTACTAATACTAAATCCACCCCTGGTTTGGAACGAACTCGGCCTGGGACATCAAAGATGTCACGTGACAGGGTTTGCTGCATGTGTAAATAAGCGAGCACACCAGTCAGTTGTAGCAGAGTGCAAAACGATCGTCATGGGCAAAGGACACGATTTGACTGATGTCCAAAAGGGCGTGATAATAGGGTCGCAGCATCTCAGACACCGCTAACTTCATGGGATGTTCTAGAGCCGCCATAGTAACGGTGTACCGGGAATGGACTTCTCGCACACTGAGTGCCTCATAACGGCTTAACAGTGGCGCCCCATGGGCCATTGATGCTAGAGGGGAGCACCAACTCCTATGAGCGGTACAGAGCAATTAATGTGCCACAGTAGACCAGTTAACTTCTATAATGAGCACCCGAGCACCGAGGAAAGTGTCCGGGATCACCATTCAGCGAACACTGTTGGGTTTGACACATGGTTAAGGCGTCAATGCTAACGAAGGTTCATCGTCAACGTCACCTCCACCTCCAGTGCACTCTATAAATAGCTGGGTGGACGTCAGAATAATTCTGCACCTGTGTCTGGGTCAGCAGCCCGCACCACGATAACAGAGGTTCCGATTCCCGCAGTCTCTCTGAGCCCCAGCCTGTTGTACTGCTGCTGAGTGAAAACAGGTCGTTCATCGTTCACGTCTTCCACATACACTATGACCTGCGGAGAGAGACAGACAGAAAGAGGAAGAGTGAGAAAGATAAGGATCTTCTCAGAATCTGAGCAGCAGAGTCAGAGATGAATCTCATGGGTGATGAGATTCAGCCTACGCCATATAAGATACTATAGACATAGCTTAAGGTCATGCTTAAATATGCAAATGTATATACGCAAATATATACCTTCCCTTATCCATCCTTATTCATTACGCTAAACCATATACAAACAACTTCTCTGTAGTTCCGTCTCTTTATCACTATTAACGACATTAATTTGTGTAGTTGGTCGCTTTCATTTCTGGCTTGCTAGATCTGCCCCGGTCAACTTTAAGTGCTCTCAGCCATAGAACAGTAGACCATACAAACGTATAGAGGGAAGAAACACATAGCTTAGAAACATGGCTACGCCTAGCCTCTGTTACTCATTACAGAGTTCCAAACTACCACTGGGAAGCAACTTTAGCACAAGAACTATGCCCTGGGAGCTTCATGAAGTTGGCTTCAACGACTAGGCACAACACCAATCGTCAGCTGCAGTGGTGTAAAGCACGCTGCCACTGGACTGTAAAGCTCAAATCAGGCTTCACTATCTGGCAGATGAAACTGGGTTTGGCAGAGGCCAGGAGAACTACTTACTGCAATGCATTGCACCAACAGTAAAGTTTGGTGGAGGGGGGATAATGGCCTGGAGCTGTTTTTTCAGGCTCATTAGCATCAATGAAGGATGGTGGTAATGTTAGTTAATCTTATTTAATGTTACAACTTGGATAATTATCTGCTCCCACTTGTGACCATGGTTTTGGAATGGGATGTCCAACAAGCTCATGGTCAGGTGACCATATACTTTTGGCCATATCATGTATACAGTCAGTGCTGCTCTTATACTGCTATGTTATGTCCTCTTTCAAAGGGATCTGTAGCTTTCCACCTTTCCATCATTCCGCTGCTCATTGACTTGTCTATATGCAATTGCATACAAACCCTGACAGAGCTCCTCATGCTGCCCTGGTCGCTGTTGTAGGCTTCCACCTCCAGAAGGTGTGAACTACTGGTCTCCCTGTCCAGCGCTCGCTGCCCACGAATGATCAGTCCGGATAGAAGGTCTATAGTGAACTGACCACCACTGTTACCTAAAGAGAGAAACAGAAAGGCGTGCACTGTATTATTACACTGATGCTTGAGATGTATACAAAGGCTATGTTCGAGGTGACTTGACCCATCGTTTTTACAGATGGGTCTCAGTCTGGACGCTCTGACACCTCAAATCTGATTGCGAAGAGTCTTTGGCGTCACTCGTCACTTTTGCAACAACAAACAATGACAATGTCAAATCCAGAGTGCTAAGATGCAAGAAGAGCACCTTTACCCTGTTCTTTGATGGTCAGGACGCTCACAGGACCACCACAGGGCTGGTATTATGTGGATGGTGGATCATAATCAGCACTGCAGTGACACTGATGTGGTGGTGGTGTGTTAGTGTGTGTTGTGCTGGTGTGAGTGGATCAGACACAGCAGTGCTGCTGGAGTGTTTAAACACTGTGTCCACTTACTGTCCACTTTATTAGATACTCCTACCTTGCTGGTCCACCTTGTAGATGTACAGTCAGAGACTCATCTGGTCTAGTCTGATCACAGGATGCTGTTGGTGGTTGGATAGTTTTGGTGGACTAAACATTAGGGGCCAACATATCACCAGTAAATGTACAGTCCCTCCTCCTCCTTCCTCACTCCTTGTCAGTCAAGAAGAAACACTGTGATCGTTGCTTGCATTGGTTACCTGCCCTTCAACATGACCTACTGACCAGAGGTAAGAATACTGCGCTGGTGCATTCAAGGCTACTTCTTTATCCTCTCATGCTGAACTGAGGGCACTCGATGCTACAGCGACTCACTATCAGCTCTTCAGGGACGAAGTGGTATTATGAGACAGGATGGGCCGGGGCTAGCTGGTTAGCATGCTAACTTCAGTAGATGCATCTACAACATGACACACAGATGTTGCTACATAGAAACTGTTATTGCTTCACACTTTGTTGAGAATTTGGGTTCATTTTGGACATTTTTAAACAAAGATATCCTCCATTAAGCGTTTGGTAAACAGTGTTATTAAAGCCTGTTTATTACATATACTTAAATAGTCGGTAACTTGTAGAGCACAGAATAAGGTTAAATTACAGTGTGCATATAGTTCGAGTAGGGTTTGTAGGGTCATGATCTGGGTGGGTGCTGTGAGTGTAACCAGTGTAACCGCTCAACAGTTACCCACAGAGTTGGGGGACTCAAGTCGCACATTTAAAGACTTGAGACTTGCTTGACCAACACTAACAAAAGACTCAACTTGACTTTGACTTGCTATTCATGACTTGAAGCTTGACTTAAGACTTGAGGCAGATGACTCGAAATGACTATTTATTATGAAATATTTACATTGGGTTTTTGTTGAAACATGATTGGGTGATTTCTGTTGCCTGCGCACAAAACATGGCAACCTATCAGAACGCGGGAGACCAGCACAGGTCAACGTGCAGGTCCAGATGTTTAAACAAGCAATGGTTTTATTAGGTATCATTTATTGGGTATTGTATTTTTCACATGACTATTACGCTCTAGCTTTTTTGTGCACCGTGACAATGATCAGTGAAGCGGTGTAATATGAGAAGCACCTTCAACAGATGAGCTAAAAAGCCAAGAAGAAATGACCCGGTACATCTTTATGACCACTGTTTTTTAACTGATCTAAATGTAGAAGCTGGAGTTAGAGCATCATAGCTCCATATGACTTGACCTGAGACTTGCTCGACTTATAGCAGAGGCTCGACTTGACTTGCTTGAATCTTCCCACATTAACTTGGAACTTGCTTGAGAATAGAAAGGGTAAGACCGGAGACTTACTTGGGACTTGCACAGGTGTGACTTACTCCCACCTCTGGTTACCAGCTAACCAGGATATATTTATCTCCACTTTTCTCCAGTATTTCAGCATGTACTTGTATTGCTCAATGTATGAGGACATTTGCTCAAAGTGTGAGGACATCGGGTTGTCCAAAATTACGCAGTACACCTACACACTTCATGCACACGCACTTTAAGACCATGCATGTACTTTCTCACACATGCACACTATAATGTATTAAGGCACTATTTAAGTGCCAGCTCCTCACCATGTAGCTGCTCTTATGTGCTTCTAATGCGCATCAGATAACAGTGACTAGAACACAGCACTCGTGTAGCACTGAGCCGCCCCCTGTGGTGGAGACACACCGCAGTGTTTGCATGGCTGTGGTTTCTCGAGTCTTCTTGTGACTTCTTACATGTGGGGCCTTTTTCAGAGACGGGTTTTTTTTGTTTGTTTATTGTGTTTCTGTATTCTGTATTGCATCGCAGCGTGCAGTTTTGTAATGCATTGTGGGCACGTCTGGATAAGGCATTCAAAGTGTGGGAGCAGTGTACAGGAAGAAAACTCACCCGAGAGAATTCGGTACAGAACCCTGCCATTTTCTCCCTGATCAGCATCTGTAGCCTGGACCTGTACGCACACACACACACACACACACACACACATGCACAATTGTTTTTACTGCATTGTGAGGACATGAGGTCATACATTTGACACCTAAGCATTATATACACACACTATGCGTATCCGCTACAAATATTCTAGCTGATGAATTAAATGTTTTAATCTGTACTGTACCTACAATAATGCGCAACAGTCAGAGACCACCCTTGAAAGTGGCGGGTGAAAAGCATACAATATACATCCATCGATGTGAAATGAGTGTATAAACCAACAACTAAATATCATATGCACTCACAAAGCACTTTATTAGGTACACTCAGGGTACTAGGCTGCGGATAATGGTGGACCTGACTAACCAGGGCTCTCCAGAGGGGGCCCTCCAAATTGATTTCTATCTTATCTGCCTGTTATTTCCTTGATTTGCTTATTTGCCAGCTTCCTGCTCCCACGCCTCCTTCTCTGCCCTCTCCCTTGCCTCAAAAGCAAAAGTGGTTTGACCTTCTGGTGTGTGAATCTAAAGTGTTAAGAAACAGCAGTCAGTGGTTTACTCCAAGCTTTTGAAACCAAAATGAAACCAAAACCAAAATTATGATTTCATAAGCACAGCCACACTACTGTGTCCAGGGCCTAAAACTTGGCAGACGGTCCTGGGTATGCCTACCTTGTACGTTCATTGTCAATTTATCAGCTTCACTTACCATATAGGAGCACTTTGGAAATCTACAATTACAGACTGTAGTCCATTTGTTTCTCTGTATACTTTATAGCCCTGTTGTTTAATGGTCAGGACCCCCACAGGACCACCACAGAGCTGGTATTATGTGGGTGGTGGATCATTCTCAGCACTGCAGTGACACTGACGTGGTGGTGGTGTGTTAGTGTGTGTTGTGCTGGTGTGAGTGGATCAGAGAGAATCATCCACCAAACAAAACTGTCCAGCCAACAGCATCCTGTGGGCAACGTCCTGTGGGCAGCGTCCTGTGACCACTGATGAAGGACTAGAGGATGACCAACACAATCTGTGCTGCAGCAGATGAGCTATCATCTCTGACTGTACATCTACAAGGTGGACCAGCAAGGTAGGAGTGTCTAATAGAGTGGACAGTGTTTAAACACTCCAGCAGCACTGCTGTGTCTGATCCACGCACACCAGCACAACACACACTAACATACCACCACCACGTCAGTGTCACTGCAGTGCTGAGAATGATCCGCTGCCCACTTGACACCTGCTCTGTGGTGGTCCTGTGGGGGTCCTTACCATTAAAGAACAGGGTAACAAAGTATGCAGAGAATCAGATGGACTACAGACTGTAACTTTAGAGCTACAGAGTGCTCCTATATGGTCAGTAGAGCTGACAAAATGGACAGTTAGCGTAGATTTAAGAAGGTGATTTTAATGTTATGGCTGATGGGTTTATATGCATATGCTGTCTGAAAAAATCATTGTATCTCCATTTTTTCACATTTTAGGTTTTGAAAATGGCTGTTGCTCCTCACATTGTGGGTAAGTTTCATGATGAATGGGCAAATGGTGCAAGATTAGTTGGAAAGTCTGGTTCCATTAACTCCAATTACATCAAAAGCATGTTTTGTCCTTCTCCTGTAAAGTTAGGTAAGTTGCTCTTTCAGTTGAAGAGAAAGTACATTGTGGATTGACAGTGTAATTTACATTTACGGGATTTAGCAGACGCTCTTATCCAGAGCAACTTACAACCGTGCTTAGTGTTCCATCGGATAATGTTTCCCAGCTAGTATAAGTAGGTTAGGAGTCTAAAACTCACCCTGAGCTCAGACACAGTGCTGCTACCTAGAGAGAATAATACACAGACATATATAAGCATAAGTGCACTACCTGGCAACCCAACCCAGCGCTCATGAAAGTAATCAAAGTAATGAAAGTAACACCTGCACAGTAGAGGACACAGACATATCTACACGTAAACACAGAGAACGGTGGGCATATATTAACATTAAGACGTGTTCATCTTTAAAACTACCATCTGACTCTCTTTTCTTCCCCCTCTACAGTTAGGTGGTTGTCAGGACAACAACAGCTTCACAATAGCAGCCTGACACACACACACAGGCCGAGGAGGACCCCCCTCCCCACCCCCCGTTCTAGAGACACATTAGTTTTATAAAGAGATTTGGAGAAGGGAAGAAGAAAGTGGGCGAGAGAGGAGGAGGGGGAGAGAGGGCAAGAGAGAGACAGAGAGAGAAGAAAGGGTGGGGGGTCACTTTGAGATAGATGAATAGGGCAGCGCAGAGTGGACCATACCATTCTGGGTCCGGCAGGGGTCCCAAACTTTGCGAGAAGACCTTATCTCTGCAAAGTGACCGTAAATAACCGTCCACCCAAAATAATTTAACACCACAGAGGCCTGAACGTGGTGAATTTAACCGACCGGTACCGTCTGCTGCACTGCTGAAACAAATTCAAAGCTGTGGCCCACTTAATGCACCCTCTCGGCCCTCGCTCCACCCTCTCTCTTTCTCTGTCCCATGCAAGGGCTCCTTCCCAGCGTGGAAGAAAGACAGAAAAGGAGGGAACACAGCAGCACTCAGCAAAACATACTGTTGCTTAAGGTAAAGTTATATTTAAATAGACTATTGACCATCTACACTCTTAAAAATAAAGGGGGCATGAATAAGGGCTCTTTGGATTGACGCCATAGTGGAAGAGAGGGTTCTTTAAAAAGAACCGGTTCTCAGGATTGAAAAACCTTCACACTGAGCAAATTAGGTTAAAAATAACAGCAAAACAAAAAACATACATACCAACCAAGAACCTTTATTTTTAAGAGTGCACTCTAATGCTAATGATGGAGAATCAGTGATGCTAATTGCTAGTAGCAAGAATGGGACATCTGGCTAATTGCTGATGAATATTTAATAATGTATTTTGAATTGAGTGCAGTGTTATTTGTTCGAGCAAATCCTTTGTGTGCATATGCATCTTCGATGTAACAGAATTTTCTCTGAAACTATTGACAACTTCTCAGTTTTAATGTAAAAGATCATTTAAAAGTCCTTTTAGACTATTTCTACTGAGCTACTGAGATTGGCATGTTCACACAATGTAAAGGGCAGCTGGCATTTTCAAAGGGTTTAAGTGTTTGGGAGCTTTTGTAAAGCTTTGGTCAGTGAAGATGCTGGTATATAAAGGTTTATGCATATGTATGGCTGTTTAAAGGGCCCGTATCCTACTTTTGGTCTTCCATTTTATTTTTTTTTTATTTTTGCCAACTATGACTTTCATGTAATTTATGCACCATAACTGTTTTTAAGATTCACAGGTTTGAAGATTTTTAGATTCAGCTTAACATACTGGTAATTCAACTTAAATTAAGTAAAATTAATTAACTTTTGCACAGGCCACATTATAAATATATATATATATATATATATATATATATATATATATATATATATATATATATATATATATATGCAATGTTCTAGAAATCATATATATATATATATGTGTGTGTGTGTGTGTGTGTGTGTATGTTAAATTCAGTAAATTAGCAGTAATTGCACATTAGCGCATTCTCTGGTGACCTGTTTGCATGTAGGAAATCATCACCTAAACGTTCACATGCATCTGTAAATGACGTCCTTCCTGACCATGAGTCACATACTGTCTGGGCCGAAACACTTAGCATAGCTTCAGCATGAATGGGTGGGGCTAAACCACTGCAGGCTGATTAGGTGCATATATGCTCATTGTCAAAAGAATAGTTGCACCCAGACAGAAGTGTGAGATTGCAGTGCTATTGGGAAGGAAGATAAAGGTTACCAGGAACAGTAGATGATGATAAATTTAGACTGATATGGCCAATATTTATTGAGCTACACATACAGAAGTAGTGTCTCTCAGTATGGTGTTGGGCAGCCATGTTTGCTAACGCAGCATGCCAGACGTCTCGGCATGGAGTTGTAGAGGTTCCTAATGGTGTCCTACGATAATCCAGCCCATGCAGCTTGAATATTCTCACATAGGTTTTGTGGTAGGGGTGGAGGTGGAGTGACACCAGACCTTCTGGACGTGTGTGACAACAAAAAGTTGGTGCTGACCACGGTGCCTCCACACACGGATTCGTTGGTTGTCTCCACTAAGACAAAAGCAGAACTCGCTGCTATTCTGAGTCACTCCATGACAGTCTGGCACAACAACATTGCAGTCTTTGGTGACGTTGACGTGGTGTTAAGGGCAGTCGTTGTAACAGTCTGTGTGCATGCAGTCCTGCGTTGTGCAGCCGTCTGCCAACAGAATGACTCATGAAGGGCATCACTGCTCGCTGAATGTTCGCAATCAGGGCTATCGGGCCAGTCAGGTACAGCGATAAGGCCCGTCCTTGCTTACGTCACATGTGCGTCCGAGCGTGAAACTTGAATCATTAGCATGTCTCCCAATGTCAAACCTAACCACCAAGTTTCATTCCTGTTGGCTGGTTCTTTCTGGGTGCAGCTATTTGTGCAGCTACTTTTTTGAGGATGAGTATGAATGTCAATGTGTACATTCTATTAAAAATGTTTGTTCTTATAGGTTTAGACCACATCACACACCATACTGAACTTAAAACAAGAGCTGGTTCGACTCGCCCTGCCTCCATTACACTATACTATAGCGGTGCTCTACTGCATGACATATACAGGACACCCAGGCAGAATTGTTATTAATGAGGCGAATGGTCCCTGGATGAAATATAAGTAGGAAAGCTTGTAACGCTCAACATGGTGTTGGTTTACGGAAAACGAGAAAAGAGCAAATCAGCTTTCTGCTCATAGCGTCAGTAATCTGACCTTCAGTTTGGAGTTTTTCGGTCCCTTCCCCATGAAAGAGATAGAAGTCTGGCCTCATGTGGCTGGAAAGAACTACCTGACAGCGCTGCAAAGATGGCTGCCAAGTGAACAGACTTTCCTGTAAAGCTTTTGGCGTGGCGCAGCATCACGCCGTGTCATTTAGTAGAGCGGTGCTATATAATGCTGGCAGGGAGAGCCAATAAACGGCAGGTTCATTTTTACACCCTGTTCATGTAAACTGATTGAAATAAAGCGCTCAGCGTCACTTAATCCGCTGGGCATCAGTTTACTACCTCTTCACAGGCTGGCTGCTTTCCAGCTGAAAGATACGAGCTGAAAAACGCTCGGCTAGTAACTTAACAGACCATTAGCATTTGCCTGTTTCTCTAAAAGACATGTTAATTTCAAGCTGCATGTGATCCACTGTGTGCAGTTTCATGCAGGAAAAACTGTATCCAGTTTCTGAGGACTGATATATGTAAATGAGCTCTGTTCTGATTGGATGTCCTGTATCATGCCTCATTCAGAGAGCAGTTCAATGGTAAACATTTCTTAGAACTTGCTGTTGTAGGCTGATTAAGCAAGCTTTAGTAAATGGACTGTTTTTGTGACATGGCAAAAACAATGAATTAAAACACAGACTCATTTTTGTTGTAAAAAGTTACACAGCTCTGTTCATCAAAACCTCTGAAACTATAATATGTCAATAAAATAAGATCACATAAAAAAAAATGCACCACGAATAATCCACGTGTGGAGTGATATACTTGTTGCTTGCTTCCTCTATGGATGAGAACAGTAAAGGCATATCTACTGAAAGACTGCAAGACCTCTAGTGGATATTTTAGCATACCTCTACCAATTGGTAGAGATGGCACAATCAGGTTGAGTTAAGTTCAACATCTTCTTCATTAAGATATAGTGACTCAAAATGTGCTCTACCAAACAGTTGAGCAGAATGTGAAAGGGTTAACCAGGAAAATTCAGTTTTCCATGATATGGGCCCTTTAAGACATGAGCATAAGAGTATTTGTGTTTACAAGCTGTTGACTGATGAAGGCTTTCTCTGCCTCTGTGGCCTTTTCACAGTATTTCTGCCATTTGGACTAATTTCACGTCCCGATGTGTTTTCACTAAACGGTTAAGCCACGCTTTGATTGCCTCGACTTCAACACGCTGACATTTGCGAACGCCACTGAGCGGAGAGAGACTGAGATTAGCAATTGCTGTACCAAGAGTGCATGTGGTGCGTGTTGAATGCCTGCGCATGCGGACGCACTGTTTCATATGGAGAGGGGCTATTTTAATAAACCCAATTTAAATTAGGCTACAAGAAATACTTTGTCAAGCTTGCTCACTTGGTTGTGCAATCATTTAATAAGGATGTAATTGGCTCAAATGCCAGTGGTTCCTGGGCGTGTGTGTTTTAGGTGTTCTGCCGAGTCTCACTGACTCAGCCAATGGGACGCAGGCCGGCACAAAAGCTCCAGGGGGAGGCATGCTGGGAGCGGATTACTCCAGTTACTGTCAATGACGCAACTTACAACAGAAGCACAATAGCGTGCGGCTTAATTCCACATTAAAAGCAATCAAACAAAGGTTTATTAGGTGCATCTACTGTACCATTGTAGATGCATTCATTGGCCAACACATAGGAAGAGGAGCTACAGCCCATCTGTTCCTGGAAAAATGTATCAGTCAGTCTCCACCCTATTCATCAACTGACAACAGTCACCATAAAGAGCCACTCTGCACAAAGTCAACGTGGAAAGATCATTAGGATCTAGTAAACTAAAATTCCTTCAAAAAAAAGTTTTTTCTAAGTGTGCTATTAATATACTTCTTTTTCATGTTTTCAGTTTACGTGTTATATACACAGTTATACTTAAGCATACTTGGCTTATACTCACAAGTATACAGAAATGTCTTATTATATTTGGGCTATACTTGTACTTAATCTATTGATCAAGATACATGTAAGAAACGTAGAATTAAGTATTCTTGCTTTGTACATAAAATCATCCAGTACAACATTAGCTTGATTTATAAAGAATACAAATATGTTCTTAATACTAAGTATGTCTATTTTAATTAGTATATGTGTAGTCCATGGGTAAGTCTACTTAAAGTACAGTTAAAGGCATTTTAAGAACATAAAAAAATGAATTATTAATTAAATAATAATTAAATTGAAACCAGGGTTGTATACTTTAAAGTCTATATAAGTATTAACTATAAGTATGATGTTGAAATCTTGAAGACAATTTCCAAGTAGTGCAAAATTAACTAAGCGAGTAGTTTAATCTGTGTATACACAGCAAAAAGGACCTGGGTTTGATCCATGGCCAGGGCGTCCAGGGTCCTTTCTGGGTGGAGTTTGCTTGTTCTTCCCATGTCTGACCAAGGACATGCAGTCAGGTGACCTGGAGATGCCAAATTACCCCTAGGTGGGTCTTAGAAGAAGAATGAACTAGTAAACTAACTGTATAGCTATACATGTACTTTCAGTATAGCCATAGTATAAAATAAAACTTGGATGTAAACTAATGGTGTACTGAACGTTAATTACTCTTACACCTAAAATATAATTAAAGTTCATAAAATATACATTCATAAACTAAAATTGGCCAGTTTAGTCCCAAGAAGTATTGAAGTAGTACCCTTACAGGTTTACTTCTAGTACATCAATCTTAGTACACTTACTACATAAAGTATATTTGGGAAATATAGATTAACTTTATTTCATTTAAATTATTTATAAAATTTACTTTGAGTATATACAGCTTTTGGAAGTGATTGCTTTCCCTCTCATATTCAGTACAGGGTAAACATCCGAGACCATACACCATGATAAAAACAGAAAACATATCCAACAGAAAATCATGCTTCGCCAATTCAATAGAACGTGTTTCAGTATTTAGTGTGACCACTCTGTGCCTTTATTACAGCTTCTGTTCTTTACCAGGAGGCTCACTTTCAGTTTCTCAAAGAAACCTGCAGCCACACATCCAAAGTTCAGTCTTAGAAGTTGGTTTCTCCTTTTCATGAATCCCAACACATTCAGTGATGTTGAGGATCTGGACATTGTTCTGAGAACACCAGCAGCTTCTTTGCTGGATGTGTCTGCTGTCTCCTTTTCTCAATGAGGAGCTTCTAGAACAGCTACACCTCCTTTCAGACCCATAGCTTTGAGGTGTCTTCTCACAGTGGAAGGATGGACAGAAACACCTGTGGATGTTTTCAGATACGAAGCAAGAGTGGATGGAGCTTGATTTCCCCCCTCTCTCTGAAGGTTAGATGCTGTTTATCTGATAGAGGTAGCTCTAGTGGCCTACCAGATCTTACAGAGTACAAGTAAGGTCTCGGAGTATTCCCTGGAGTAATGCCGTAGAAGAACCACGCTCCCCAGAAGCTGTTTAACATTAATACTATGTAGAATTCAATGGAATACGGCACGGTAGCCCAACCTTGGACCAGATTGGTGGGGGGACCATTCTAAGCACAGCTATGACACCAACATGGCAGCAGTTCTGGGTTTTTTTCAACCCCTTAATGTCATTGCAAGGTTGAGGCCCAAAGATATACAGCTACCAGAGGTCCTGTGACCTAAGGTCTGACCTCCGATGAAGTGCGAGAGAATAGCTACACAAATTGCGCATGGAAGAAGATTGTTAGATAATCTCTAGTCGCTTAACCATACGCCTACACCATGAATGTAGGAGTTTCGGGGGTGGCCAATATGTGTAGATGGTTCACACTTTGCTGGTAGTTTTATGGTGGATGGAAATAAAAGGAGAGACTCACCCCTTCACATCTTCCTACCTACGTTTACAGAAAGACTCACATCTACTCTGCTAACCACATCCTGTTAACCTGCTAAGAAGCACAAGCTCTTTAAACTGCACTGGTTAGATCACACATTCAGCTCAAAATATGCTTGTCAGAACCTGATGGGACCAGAATATTCAGATTCAGATTTCATTGCTTTTTAGTTTGCTTGGGCTGGATCAGACTCAAACGGCATATTCAGGTGTGCTATTATCTGGATGCTGGTAGCCCCTTTTGACCAAAAGAACCCTTGATCTGGTTCCATTCAAGCTTCATAAAACCCTGGTGCTATCCAGGGAACCAGTCTGCGTTTGCATCAGTTTTTACTGGAACCAAGGAACCTCAAACGATACGTCTTCAACGTCCACAAAGTGGTAGCAAACAGTACAGACAAGAAGACGGAGTGCACAGATCACCTGCTATGTTTGTGCTGTTATTACAAATAGATCAATTACTGGTGATAAGATGTTGAAGAGGTTCTTCAGCAGACCACTGGGGGTCGCCATTGCTGCCTTCGCTTTCCTCAATACCTGACATGTCCACAGATATCATCAGGGTTCGTGCTGAAGAAACTACTATTCTTTGGTTCCAGCAGGGAACAAACTTTTCAGGCTCCGAACCTGTTTATTTTGGTGGAAATATGGTGAAGAATTCAAAATTAGGTGTGGGAACCTGGTTCAGGTTTGAGAAGGTTCTTGGGCTTTCAGGTTCGTATCTTGAAAATCAAACTCCTTATTTCCTTTTTAGAGAGACTGTTCTCTTCAAACACAAGCTTCAAAACAATCCGCTCCCAAGTCATATAGCCCGCATATGAAAACTACACTGTAAAAAATAGGTTGTTTGGAATAATCATGGTTCTGATGTCACAACTACGAAACATTTACATACAACTGCCACGTTCAGCTTACAGCACTTAAGGCTGCCCACTGATGTTGAAGTGATGAGGAGTGTCATTCCTGCAGACAGTCTTTAGCAGAGCTGCTGAACTGGAAAATGTGTGGAACACGATCAAACGTTGTGCTGTTCCTGGCTGTCAGGAAGCAAGCGGATCACCGCAGCCTTTTTAAAGATCTGTACATCTGAAAAGAGTGGCCACGTCTCAGAACACGGTCTTAAAAAACAGTGCCAACAAATTGTCCGATCTTTCTTTTCTCCTCAGATCCAACATGGTCGACCTCCAAAACATCACCGGCACCTACACCTCCTCCTATTCGTCCCTTGCTCCTCCCCTCTCCAATCTCTCTCTCCCTTCATCCAACCTCTCCATCCCTCTCTCCCCTGCCTTCCCTCTTTTCGAGCTTCATCACCCGCTCCCCACCATCATCATCACCCTCGTCCTCTTCCTGCTTTTCGGAGGGTGTGTGAGCTTCCTAGCGGTGTGTTGCTCCTCCCGGAGGTCAGAGGAATTGGATGGAGGCTGCGGGCTGGGAGGCGATCTCTACTGCGGTCAGTCTTTACCCAGCGAGCCCCAGCTGAAGCTGTGGAAGCGACTGGGCTCCGTTCGGAGGTCTTTCTCTTCGGCCCCGTCCTTCAGAAGACCTCCACAACCTTCGGCCTCGACCCAGAACAGGCTACAGCAGTCCAAGGTGTTGTTACAGCTGGAGCAGGATAGGAGCGACCCGCAGGTTCAGCTGACCCTGCCTTGTTTACTACAGTATGCTACTGAGATATAGACACACAAATACTACACCACATACAGACAACACAATATACATATACGCTGCCGCTCAAAGCCACGGAACATGGATTCTCCATTCAGTCAACAGTGGTCCAGCCTGCCGTTTGATGTTGATGGACTGTTATATGGACTGTTGTTACTGCAGACCCTCTCTTCTTCAACTTCGCATAAGCTCATCAGACAAAAAATGAGTCACCAGTGACTGAAACCTAACTAAGAGTGTGTAACACCTCCACAAGCACGAATTACAACTGTGATTGGGTTTGGCATGGACTGGACAAGTTTCTGGATGTAGGCCACATCAACACAGTTGGGCCAGATTTGGTGGATGCCTTCCCTGGCCCAATTCTGAGGAGAATTCCCTGTAGACTGAGATTTTAGCCACTGCTGGTAGACCCGTATGACCGTACGCTTCCATACACCTGCAGATTCAGCTACTTCCTTCACACTATGGTCTTTGGCATGCCCAAATGCAGTCACTCCTTTTAACCAAGGTGACTCATTTTTGCCTGGTAAACGTATGTCCCATATGCATTACACAGTATATAAGACCTATATGTAATGATATCCGTGATCACATAAGCACATACGTGTAATAAGACTTTCCTAAAGTTCTACTCTGATCCCCAAGAACCAAAGACAATCAGTTTTGCTCGTTCAGTTTTTGTCCAGTCCTTCAGTCAGTGATCCTTCGTTTCCTTGTAGCTGGTCTTTGCTGTGTGTCGTGTGTTTTGTTTACTCTCCCACGTGCTCTTGTTTTGGTGGTTAGCTCCTCCCTGCTCTGCCCTCATGTTCATTGCCCCTCCCTTCCGTCATGAGTTCCAGCTGTGTCTAGTTCCCCGTGTGCCTTTATATACCTCCTGTTTCCAGTCCCGCCTTTTTAGTCATCATATTAGTGTAAGTGTTCAGTGGTTCATTAATTGGCCACTTTATCAGAAACCCCTCTTTTGTAGCTCCACCCACAGTTAGAAACTGTAGCTCCTCTG